>CAUYON010014982.1:0-16975 GCA_963573935.1 Arctocebus calabarensis | reverse complement strand
AAAAAAAAAAAAAACTAAACTTACTGGCCTAAAAATCACAACTTCCAGAAAACTCAGTTTTAGAAACTATGAAATCACAGAATGTACAGCTATTAAGGCGAAGAACAATAATTTGTGAAAACAGCCATGGCAAAGGAAATTAGTCCTTTCCCCCCTTACTGCTGCCTGGCTTAGACAAGTCACAATCAACTTCCTGATGCCATAGTTAAGCAGAAGAATCCAGCAGCAACTCTGCTGTTCAGGCAGTGACTACTAGATAGAACTATGATGTGACAGAAACCCAGCAGCAAGGAGTTAGCTGAGGTGGATGATAGTACTGGAGTGAGGTAGGGGCTATGGGATATGAAAATTACTTGACCAACCCATCTTTATGACTGAAAACTCTAAAGTCATTGCCCTTCCATTTTCTACAGTGGCCATAAGCCAAAATGTATCTTTGGGCCTTCCCTGGAATAGACTTGATCCACAATCAATATGTGTCCCTAGTGTCCTATAAATATTCTTGAGCCATTAGAGTTCACCTTCTAAGAGTTTCCTAGCAGTACTCTTTCAATTAGTTAGATGGATAATTAATGACACGTATCACTAAATTTTTTTAAGGGCAAATCACAACATAAACCAACTTTGTCCAGTTACCACACACCGTGACATTGTTTTTGTTCTTTTTTTTTTTTTTTTTTTTTAGACAGAGTCTCATTATGTCACCTTCGGTATAGTGCTATGGCGTCAGAGCTCACGGCAACCTCAAACTCTTGGGCTTATGTGATTCTCTTGCCTCAGCTTCACAACTAGCTAGGACTATAGGCGCCTGCCACAACATCCCACTATTTTGTTGTTACAGTTGTAATTGTTGTTTTAGCTGGCCTGGGCTGTGTTCGAACCTGCCAACCTGCGTATATGTGGCTGGTGCCCTAGCCACTGAGCTTACAGGTGCTAAGCCTGTTTCTGTTCTTTTTGAGACTGAGTCTCACTCTGTTGCCCCAGGCTAAAGAGCTATGGCATCATAACTAAAAGTAACCTCACATTCCTGATCTTAAGTGAAGCTCTTGCCACAGCCTCCCAAGTAGCTAGGACTAAGGTACCCACTACAACACATAGCTAGTTCTTTTATATTTAGTAGAGATGAGGTCTCCTTCTTGCTTCAGCTGGTCTCAAACTCCTGAGCTCAAGTAATCCATTGGCCTCAACCTCCCTTAGTGCTAGGATTACAGGCTTGAGCCACCATGCCAGGACTATATTACATTTTAAATCCCAAAAGCTAATTTTTTTAAGAAGAGTGGCCACTTCTTCTGGGTTCAACCTAGGGAAAAAATATCCACAGTTCAATTATTTAACTAAGCACTGTTATAAATACTATGAGAATTACAAGAAAATATTATACAAAGGCCCAATTCTCAAAATACTTTTAATTTATTTGAAGAAACTTGTCATTAACACCAAGACAATGAAAGTTAAAGAAAACCCCTGTTTTAGGGTGGTTCAGTGAGTAGGGCACTGGCCCCATATATCGAGAGTAGCAGGTTTGAACACAGCCCTGGCCAAACTGCAACAAAAAAATAGCCGGGCATTGTGGCAGGCACCTGTAGTCCTTGCTACTCCGGAAGCTGAGACAAGAGAATCACCTAAGCCCAGGAGTTGGAGGTTGCTGTGAGCTGTGATGCCACAGCACTCTCCCGTCTCTCAAAAAAAAAAAAAATAGAAAAGAAAAGTAAGAAATAAAGAAAACTTCTGATTTAGGGCAGCACCTCCTTTGTCTGGGTTACCATAAGAATAACAAAACAGGGGCGCCTCTGGCTCAGTGAGTAGGGTGCCAGCCCCATATGCCAGAGGTGGTGGGTTCAAACCCCAGCCCCAGCCAAAAAAACTGCGGGGGGAGGGGGGAGAATAACAAAACAAGACCAGTTGCAGGCAGTACATTATTCATTTTCAAACTAGGCTCTGTTCGTACCACAAGTGCTCTACCAGATTAAAGGAGAAAGATCACTGGGGCGGAGGAAATTTTCAACAAAAAAAGGTAGGCAAAGAATATATGAAAATAGTATTTCAAGGAGTACAAGAACAGAACAGAGTTACAGAGTGGAGGCAAGAATAAACAAAGCTAGCTTTACAGCAAAGTAAGGACAGGGTAGAAAATAGGACTAAGGCCATCTGAGGTGGCTTACACCTATAATCATAGCACTCGGGAGGTCCAGGTGGGAGAATTCATTGAGGTCAGGATTAAAGACCAACCTGAGTAAGAGCAAGTCCCATCTCTACTAAAAGTAGAAAATTCAGTCAAGCCAGCTGGCACCCAACTGTAGTCCCAACTACTTGGGATACTGAAGAGACTGAGGCAGGAGGATCACTTGAGTTTAGGAGTAAGTTGCGGGGAGCTATGATAATGTCACTGCACTCTAGCCAGGGCAACATAATGAGACTATCAAAAAAAAAACTAAGGCGGCACCTGTGGCGGCTCCATATACTGAGGGTGGTGGGTTCAAACCCAGCCCTGGCCAAACTGCAACAAAAAATAGCTGGTTGTTGTGTCAGGTGCCTGTAGTCCCAGCCACTCGGGAGGCTGAGGCAAGAGAATCGCTTGAGCCCAAGAGTTGGAGGTTGCTGTGACCTGTGTGTTGCCACGGCACTCCATCAAGGGTGATAAAGTAAGACTGTCTCTACAAAAACAAACAAACAAACAAAAAAACTATAGGGCCAAAAGGAAGCCTGCAGTCAGAATACTGAGGGCTGTCTTTTTTTTTTTTTTTTTTTTTTTTTGAGACAGAGTCTCACTATGTTGCCCTTAGCAGAGTGCCCTCAAACTCCTGGGCTCAAATGATTCTCTGGTCTCAGAGTCCTGAGAAGCTGGGACTACAGGCACCCATTCCACCGCACACAATGCCTGGCTATTTTTAGAGATGGGGGAGGTCTTGCTCTTACTCAGTCCGGTCTCAAACTCATGAGCTCAAGCAATCCACCTATCTGGGTCTCCCAAAGCGCTGAGATTACAGGCATGAGCTACCGCTCTCAGCCTATTATTGAGGGCTTTTACCCTGTAGGCAGTAAATCATGATTAAAGGATTAGACCACGGAATGGACTTCATGAATGAAATGCTATGAGATGATCAAATTAATACTAGTTTCCCAGTTGCTACATCAAGTTAACTACTGTTTGAACTCTGACTACATGGGAAGTTTCGAATTCATTCTGTTCCAAGATTGAATTGAAATCAAGTTGTTATACAATATCATTACACAGGCTGCTTTCAGAACCTAAATAACACTCCTACTACCAAAATATAATGCAAGGAATGTCACATTAGAAAGGCTTATTTTAGGCTCGGCACCTGTCACACGTGGTTACAGAGCCAGCCACATACACCGAGGCTGACAGGTTCAAACCCAGTCTGGGCCAGCTAAACAACAATGACAACTGCAACAAGAAAATAGCTGGGCCTTGTGGTGGGTACCTGAAGTCCCAGCTACTTGGGACGCTGAGGCAAGAGAATCACTTAAGCCCAAGAGTTTGAGGTTGCTGTGAGGTGTGACACCACATCACTCTACCAAGGGTGACACAGTGAGACTCTGTCTCAAAAAAAAAAAAATTTAAAAATTAGCTGAGCATGGTGTCAGCTACTCAAGAGGCTGAAGCAGGAGGCTCATTTAAGCCCAGGAGATTGAGGCTGAAGTGAGCTATGATCAAGCCGCTGCACTTTAGCTTGGGTGACAGACCTGGATTCTGCCTCAAAAAAAGAAAAAAGTAACTCCTTGTTTCAGTAATTTAAAATCTTCAGAATCTCTACTCAAAAGACCTGCTGGTCTCCATTCTCCTACATTCATAAAAAGAAACTTGACTAATGTAACATAAAAAAGAAAAGACATTAGCTCAATAGCAGAATTTCTAGATAATGAAAACTGCCTGCTATTAGAACAAATGAAAAGAGGAGGAGCTAAGTTATTTAAATTTGGTTAAATAGGTATTTCTGAATTAAGAGTGCTTCTTCCTAAAGAGTCTTTCGTAAGGACTGGCTCTATAATATGGTGTGGCAGTAGAAAATTAAACTGTCCAAGAGACACAGCAAAGCCCAACATCTCCCAAATTCTGCTAATCAGCAGTAGGGATCTAAAGGAATAAATAGATTCCCAGCTGCTGAGAGAAAATGTCTTACGAAAAGCAAAGCAAAATTCTCATTAATGAAAAATCAACCATTAAAGAAGAAAAACTATCTCATAATTCCCAGAAACAGCCAAATCCATTTTGGGTTAATGCAGATTTAATAAAATAGTGGAAGAGAAAAGAGCAAAGCAGTTCAGTTTGCCAACAGCTGGGGAAAACACTGTTATCAAAGATATCACAAACGATGATTCCAATCTGTAGGGTCAAAAGAAATATGAACTTTAGGCTCGGCGCCTGTGGCTCTACGGGCTAAGGCACCAGCCACGTATACCTGAGCTGGCAGGTTCGAATCCAGCCCAGGCCCACCAAACAACAATGACGGCTGCAACCAAAATATGGTGAGGCGTTGTGGCGGGCGCCTGTAGTCCCAGCTACTTGGGAGGCAGAGGCAGGAGACTCGCTTGAGCCCAGGAATTGGAGGTTGCTGTGAGCTGTGATGCTGCCGCACTCTATCCAGGGTGACAGCTTAAGGCTCTGTCTCAAAAAAAAAAAAAAAAAAAAGAATGTAGCTGGGAATTCAAAGAAAATTTCCTGCAGGAGAGACTCTCACACCTCAGATTTGATGTCAATTGGAAGCACCAAAAGACGAGAAGGGCATCCCGAGTAGGAATGAAGGACTGGAGAATTTAGGTACCCCAAATCTGGCAAGACAAAGAGACAAAGAATGGCGAACAGTACATGAAGTCAGGCTCAAGCCAAATCATAGTATTACATAAGAAGTTTAAATATTGTCCCCAAGGCAATCAGGAAATATTTACAATTTAAAGTCAACTGCACTGTTAACAGCAGTATGGAGAATTAATTGGGGGAGAAAGGTAGAAGATCTATAAAAGTAGTCTGGGAGAGAAATGACAGAAACTTGATCTAAAACAGAGACAATCAATACACCAAGGAGGACAGAGTGGAAGAAGAGGTACTAAGTAAGGAGAAACCAAAGGACTGGCAACGTGAGAGAACAAAGAACAGAGTGGTCCAGGATTATTCCTAGTTTCTGATGTGGGTAACAGGAAGGCAAAACCAATTCACTAATAATACAGGAGAAACAACAGCAATGTATGGCATGGAAATGAGAGAATGTAAGATCAATGCTGGATGTGCCAAGCCTGATGATTTTGTGGCAATTACATATGTAAATCTTGAAGTGGTAGATGAGTGGAGATGGATTTGCAAGTAAATATTCAAGTGGGTGCTAACACGCCAATGAAACATGAGTCTTATCATACAGGGAGATATGCTGAAGAAAAAAAGAAGTTTGGCTAGGTGTGATAGGTTGCTTATGTCTGCAATCCTAAAACTTTGGGAAGCCAAGGCAGGACAGCTTGGGATCAAAAGATGGAGACCAACCTGAGGAAGGGCAAGCCCCCCATCTCTACAAAAAAAAAAAAAAGAAGAAAAAATCAACCAGGCGTGGTGGATGATGGCACTCATCTGTGGTCCCAGTTACTCAAGAGGCTGAGGTAGGAGGATTGTTCAGGAGTTTGAGGTTGCAGCAAGTGATGATGATACTGCTGCACTCTGACCCAGATAACAGAGCAAAACTTTGTCTCAAAAAAAAAAAAAAAAAGGGAAGATTGAAGACCAAATCCTGGGAAAAACTGAGAAGATACATTAAAAAAGGCCTACAGGCAAAAAGACAAAGAAAAGCTCAGCGCCTGTGGCTTAAGTGGCTAAGGTGCCAGCCACATACACCTGAGCTAGCAGGTTCAAATCCAGCCCCAGTCCACCAAACAACAATGACAGCTGCAACCAAAAAACAGTCGGGCGTTTTGTGGCAGGCGCCTGTAGTCCCAGCTACTTGGGAGGCTGAGGCAGAAGAATTGCTTGAGCCCAGATGTTGAAGGTTGCTATGAGCTGTGATGCCACAGCACTCTACCCAGGGAAATAGCTTGAGGGTCTGTGTCAAAAGAAAAAAAATGAGAGAGAGAGAAAGAAAAGGAGGTACCTAGTAAAAAATTTCAGAAAAGAAAAAATTGCTTTTCATAAGATGGTCTCCAAGGTGAAGAAGGAAGCCCCTGCCCCTCCCAAAGGCAAAGCCTTTGCACAAGCCAAGAAAACAGCACTGAAATGTGTCCAGAGCCACAAACAAAAGATGATCTGTATGCCACTCACCTTCCAGCACCCAAAGACACGGAAGCTCCAGAGGCAGCCCAAATTCTGATATCCTTGGAGGAGTGCCCCAGAAGAAACAAGCTTGACCCCTGTGCCATCATCAAGTTCCCCCTACTACTAAGTCTGCCATGAGGAACATAGAAACAATAATACACTAGTGTCCACTGTGGACATCAAAGCCAACAAGAATCAGATCAAACAGATCCAATAGGCTATGAAAAAGCTCTATAACTGATTTGGCCAAGGTCAGAACCTTGATCAGATCTAATGAAGAGAAGGCAGCATATGTTCCATTGACTCTCAATTATAATGCTTTGGATGTTTCCAATAAAAATGGCGTCATCTAAACCAAGTCCAGCAGGCTAATTCTAAATACTATTATCTTTTCACAATAACAAATAAAATTAAAAAAAAAAAAAAAAAAGAAAAAAGAAATCACAGAATTCCAAGAAGAGAGTAGTCCTAAGTTGTCAAATGAGCATCTGTTGTAACAAGGACAGTTGCTAAAGGGTCAGGGCATACATCTTCTAACTCAAGGAGTTAAAGGGTGCACAAAAAAGGATGAAGTTAATCTATTACCAACTGCAAAGCCTTTAAGTGAAGGGAGAAGAAAAGATGCAACTGCAAGGACAAAAGGCTGTTTAGTATAATAGATAGAATAATGGTCCTCAAAACATCCACATACTATTCCCTGGAATGTGTGAATGTTACCTTACATGGCAAAGAGAATTTGTACATGTAATTAAATTAAAGATTTTGAGATGGGGAGCTTATCTTGAGTTACCCAAGGGGGCTCCATGTAATCAGCAGTTCATATAAGAAGAAAGCAGTAGGAAAAAGAAGATGCTCTGCTGTTGACTTTGAAGATGGAGGAAAGGGACTATGAACCAAGGAATGCAGGCAGCCTCTAGAAGATGGAAGGACCAAAAAAAAAAAAAAAAAAAAAAAAAGGATTGTCCCCTTAAGCATCCAGAAGGTATGCAATCCTATAGACCCATTTTATACTTCAGACCTCAGAAGTTTAGGATAATAAATTTGTGTTGTTTTAAGTCACTAAGTTTGTGATAATGTGCGACAGCAGCAATAGGAAACTAATACATTTAGTTTGGTTTGTTTAGTTAAGAGAGACTTGATCGTGTACATATACTAATGAAAAAATACAAGAGATAAAGGAGAGAGATTTTGCATTTTCAATAGTAAAACTGACTAATGCATTTTGAGATAAAAGTTTGAGGTTATTCTTATAACTCAGAAGTTCTCTTTATGATATCTAGCTTCAACTATACATTTATTTTTATATTCTAAAATTAGATAAAGGCTGAACAACTTAAAGAAGAAAGTGGAATACAGAGCACAAGTATAAGAATTAGCCTTGCCAGGTGGGGTGGCTCACACCTTTAATTCTAGCACTTTGGGAGGCTGGGACAAGAGAATCGCTTGAGCCCAAGATTGAGGTTGGTGTGAGATATGACACCACAGCACTCTACCCACGCAAGGTGACAGAGTGAGACTCTGTCTCAAAAAACAAAAAGAGAAAAAGAAAAAGAAAATAGAATTACCCTTGAAAAGAATCATTAACCTGTTTTCTTTCACTAAAACAGGAAGAGAGAAGAGTATACGTATAAAGCATAAAATGTGAATTGAGGATGGTGATTTACTAGTTCATATTTGTCCCCTAGGATCAGGGGCATTATTTACGTATAGTAACTATGATATTTCAAACATCAAGTACTTGCATAAATTTCCTCTTTCAAAACACCGCAAGGCAGAAATTGCTAACACTTGACAGAGGGACAAGTGCCAAAATTCCTAGAATTTAGACCCAAATCTATTTAACTCAAATACTATATTGAGAAATCTATCAGACAACACCTTAACCAAGTTAATCAAGGTAAACATCACCACTAAAGACATAATGACCTCATGCACCCTTGGTATGACCTGCTGTGAAGGATGATGCATCACCTCTGTGGCATTCTACTTTCCCAATAATGCACAACCTGAATCAAATGAAGAGCAAATATCAGACAAACACACTGAGGGAAACTTTACAAAACAACTCGTCAATATTCATCAAATTCTCAGGGTTAAGAAAGAGAAGAAAAGACTGGAGGAACTGTCACAAACTGGGGGAAACTACAGAGGATAGCAAATGCAAGGGGGATCTTCACTGGATCCAGGACATAAAGAAAGGACATTAGTTAAAAAACTGGTGAACAGGGAGGCACCTGTGGCTCAAAGGAGTAGGGAACCAGCCTCATATGCTGGAGGTGGTTAGTTCAAACTCAGCCCTGGCCAAAAACTACAAAAAAAAAAAAAAACTGGTGAACTCAGAATAAAGACTGTAGTTTAGTTCATACTACTGCATGAAGGTTAATTTCTTAGTTTTGATCATTGTGCTATACTCTCAAAAAGTTAAAAAAAAAAAAAAACTATACTGCACTGCTTCTATTGGAATATGCTACTCTTGGCTCGGCGCCTATGGCTCAAGTGGCTAGGGCACCAGCCACTTACACGTGAGCTGGCAGGTTTGAATCCAGTCCAGACCTACCAAACAACAATGACAACTACAATCCGAAACTAGCCAGGCATTGTGGCAGGCACCTGTATCCCAGCTACTTGGGAGGTGGAGGCAGGGGAATCACTTGAGCCCAGGAGTTGGAGGTTGCTGTGAGCTGTGATGCCATTGCACCCTACCCAGGGCAACAGCTTGAGGCTCTGTCTTAAAAAATAAAACAATAAATAAATAAAGGAATATGCTACTCTTCCGTAAGACTAGCATTATAGACCATTCAGGATTAATTTACATAGCTAGAAAGCCTAGGTTCAGGTTCTGACTTGAAGTTAGCAACGGCAGGTATGGTCAAACACTGGCTGGGTTCCTGAACTGCCTGGCATCCTGGTCCTGACTCCTGGCATAGATAATACCTGATTTCTGATTCCCACCTTACCCTCCTTATCACACAAATTCAATCCCTGATCCCAATCTCTAGAATAATATGCTGAGGGGAAGAGCATGTAAGTGAGGAGAGGTGAGTAAAGGCAAAGTATATAGAGTATATTAGATAAATCAGCAAAGTAATTTCAGAACATAATATATTAATCATAATCTTCTCTTTTACGTATACACTTCTCACATTTGCAAACACATCTTTATAAAATAAGAAGATGAAGAGAGGTTGGGTATGGTGGCTCACACCTGTAATCCTAGTACTCTGGGAGGCAAAGATGATCATTTGAGTTCAGGAGTTTGAGACCAGCCTCAGCAAGAATGAGACTTTGTTTCTACTAAACATAGAAAAAAATCAGCCAGGCATGGTGGTTCATGCCTATAGTCCCAATTACTTGGGAAGCTGAGGAAGGACAATTGCCTGAGCCCAGGAGTTTGATGTTGCTGTGAGCTAGGCTAAGGCCATGGCAATTTAATCCAAGTGACAGAGTAAGACTCTGTCTCAAAGAAAAAGAAAAAAAAAGATGAAGAATCTCAGTAAGTAAGACCATAGTCAAAAACTTAAAAAATTCTACAGAAAACATTCACATACATACAACACTCAACTAGACAATTTCTCCTGAAAAACTATAGAACATCAAAAGAGTGCAAAATTTTGTTTTGAAAAGTAGCTTGCCCACCTCTCATTTATCTCAAGAAAATAAATGTAATTACTTGCTAATAGTACTTATGTAAGGATGACTATTGCTAGGGGATAAAAAAATTACATATAATATTTAGTAAATATTTATTTAGGCATTGAACAAGGGTACTTAAAAGATAGGTATAATCCAACTTGTTTGCAAATCCTTTGACAGTTGGTTCTAACCAACTGAGAGATATTTACCTATGTTCTTTATATTAATCTATGATCCAGATCAGCAAGGTGCAACATAAATATAATGCAAGCCACATATAAAATTTATCTAGAAATCACATTTTACAAAGTCAAAACAAAAACCAGATAAAATTAATTTTAATATTATATTTTATTTAGCCCAATATATGCAAAAGTTAATACTTCGACATGTAATCAAACTTTAAAAAGACTGATAAGGTGGGCGGCACCTGTGGCTCAAAGGAGTAGGGCGCTGGCCCCATATGCCGGAGGGGGCGGGTTCAAACCCAGCCCAAGCCAAAAACTGCAAAAAAAAAAAAAGAAGACTAGGTAAAGAAGATAAGGTAAAGACTTCTTGCATAATAAATCTTCAATCTCCACTATACATATAACACACTTATAGCATCTTAGCATCTCAATTCAGACTAGTAACATTCCAAAAGCTCAACAGTCAATGTAACTTGCTGCTATCCTACTAGAAAAAAATATGCTCTGAGTGATAGGGCTAAATTTTAATACTGCTTTATTGATAAAATTCAACGATCTCTTCTACTTGGAAACCAGTACATTCTCCTTTTTCTTTTTTGCAGTTTTTTTTTCTTTGGCCGGGGCTGGGTTTGAACCCGCTACCTCCGGTATATGGGGCCAACACCCTACTCCTTTGAGCCACAGGCACTGCCCCATTCTCCTTTTTCTGAACTGTCTTTTCTTTAAATAAATCATCCCAGATTATACAGAAGCTTCTTAAAAAATAAAAAAAAGCAAAGACTATAAATGACAAACTGAAAACTCCCTTTAGAGATTTACAGGCTCTTTTTGATTGTTTTCAGTTAAAAGGACACACGCCATAACACCCTCATGAAAAATAAATTTCTTAAAAGAAGACAGAAAAAAACATGAGGGGCCAACTATTATGAACAAAATTCAATTGCAGAGACTCCACAGTCTGACCAGATAAAAAATTGAAACAAATAAAGCAGAGTCTATATACCAAAAAACATTCTTAGAGTGGATCATATCACTTACATTTAAGACATTCAAATGCATTAAGAGTTAATAACAGGGAAAGAATTTCAAGTTTCATTTAAAGCAAATTTCTTTCCCAAACAGAAACATGTATTTTTCCTTATCATTTGTAAGGGAAGCTTTTCAGAATCATTCTTTTAAAATCAGTTCATCCTTACAGCAAATACTGTAGTTGAAATGTTAACAATTTAAACAAATTATTTTTGCTACATTTTACCTTTGACCTAATTCCAGACTAAAACTATGGAAAGTCAACATTATTCATAAAGAGTAACAAACTAAAAATCCCTATGGGTTGGGGCTTTCAGTTTCAAAAGCTTTATTTTCACTGATTCCCTAACACAGTGCCTGGTACATCATATTTTCTTAAATATTTGTTGAATGGTTATCAAGTAAAAGGCACCTAATATAATGTATAGCATTTCAAAATGAAATGTTAAAAAAGACAGCCCTTTCAACTAAAAGGTTTTACTAGAGACACAAAAATTAAAGCTATCTTACAGTTAAAAGATTATCCATCACTTATTCTCATTGACTACAACACTTCTAAGGCATAGATGATATCACCCTCATTTAATATATGAGAAAAGTGGGGGCAAAAAATGGTTGAGTCATATAATTACAAAGTAGAGGAGCCAGATGTCAAGTCCAAGTCCTCAAACAAAACTGTGTGGGAGAGTATGGGGGTGTGAGTTGGAATGGGGTGTGTGGCTATTATGAAAACCATAATCCACGTCCCTCTTTAAAAAGGATTTCCATTACAAAAGACTCTGCAACAATAAACACGACGGATGGCTTCCAATTCCACACACACACGCACACACACAAACCTCAATCCACAACTTTTTAAGAAACTTAAACCTATTTAAAATATAACCATCTAAGCATTGTTGGTCAGAACGTAAATGCAACCAGACAAAAAGGCTACATCCTTCAATCTCTCCCTCCCGGGACAAGTCAAACTAAAAACAAAAGCATCCCCTGCGACCTATGATAGACTTGCCCAGACGCAGAGAAAACGGGTGGCGCCCCGCCCGGCCCCTGGGGTGCAGCTGTCCCCCATCCCCTAGGACTGCGCCGGGACTGCCAGCTCCAGCCTACCTGACGGGCTCCCGCCACCGCTTGAACCAGCTACAACAATTGGCCATCAGACTGAACATCCCAGGCCGCTCCCCCCGCCACCTCCCATCCGAGCCCAGAGAGGGGGTGGGCCCCTAGCTTCCTCTGGCCGAGTCCCGGGGCCTCCGCCTCCCCGACGCTCCCCTAAGGAGAGGCCCGTAGAAAAAGCCGGGAGGGACGGGAAGGAGGCCGGTCGGAACACCAAGCCCTGCTAACCGCGCTGGTCCGCGAGCGGACAACGACTGCCCAGGGTCTCAGCCCAGGGACCGCGGGGCCAGAGGCTCAGCTACACCGGAGAAGAGTTAGCGGGACTCGAGCAAAGAAAACCCCCGCGTCGACGTGCTGACGTTACTCCCAGGCGCGGAAGGCCCGCCCTCAAACCCCGCCCCCATGGTGCTTCTCCAATCATCGATTGAGGGCCCGCAGCGTGGGCTTCAGAGTGGCTGAAGGAGCCCGGTTCCCCGCCCCTGCCCGAGAAGTGGGAAGGGGAAAGCGGAGGAGCCTAGATGAAAGAGGCGGAGCTCGGGGGTAGGACAGTTCTTGTAACTAAGCAACCCAAGCGTCCAGAGATAAGGTAGGGGATCTGAGGTAGATCTCCCGCAGTACGATCTTTATACCCGGACAAAATATGTTGCCAGCCAAGGGTGCTACTCTTTGTCTATCTCTAATATCCCTAACTGAGATTTAGAGATTCCATGTCTTGTACATGTGTTTTTATTTCTGTTTGTGAGGGGTTTACTTGCAGCAGGGATGGGGATCTTCTGGGATTCTGGCAAAGTCTGGCTGCTCAACAATATATTGGGACAATTATTCTAAGTTAAGGACAAGGGAGAAACTCGTTTGCTACATTTTCTCAATAGTTTATATGAAAGTGAAGGTTTAATCTCTATTATGTTTATCATTGTTACATAATATGTGAAATGAAATTGTGTAATATTTGTTGCGTGGAGTTATGATTACAAAAGGAATATATGTTCAGAGTAAAAATGTGAAAAACAGTGAAAAGGAACAGGATGAAGAAGATGAGATCTAGAGCTCACCCACACCACATAAAGATAACCAACGTTAACATCTTGAAGCATGTTTCAGGATTTTTAGATACATAAATCGCTGGATACTTGGTTTCTGCAAGATGAAGATTGGGTCCACTGACTATTCTGTAATACTTTATTTTTTAAATGAGATATGTACTGTCCTATTATGAAAAAAAAAAAAGAACATGCACAATATTCAGGCACCTGTGTGTACATTCACTTTCTACTTAAATACATACTTTCAAATCTTGGTAAAATGAAGGAAAGCACTGAGAATTCCATTGTATTTGGGGGGGAAACAATGGTTTGGGCCAAAATAGATCTCGGTTTTAAATTAAAGGGTAGGACCCTTTCCAGAATGGAAGTCTTATGACCTACTATCAAACAAGGCATGTCAGGGAATTTTCTTATGGCTAGCTCTTACAAAAGGGAGAAGGTTAGAGTAAATCTTTAGGTTTTATGGCAGCTTTCCAGAAAGAGGGCTGTAGTTTCTAAAAAATGCCTTGAGAAAGAGAAATTCTATTTTCTAGGGCTTGCTGAGAGTACGAATGAGGGGTGAGAGACAGGGGTGGAGAAGGCAAGAAAGAAATGTTTCTGAGGCCCTTATTTTATGGTATCATTTTCTTTTCTTTTTTTTTTATTAAAGCACAGCTGCGTACATTAGTGCAATCAAGGGGTACAATGTGCTGTTTTCATATACAATCTGAAATGTTTTCATCAAACTGTTTAACATAGCCTTCTTGGCATTTTCTTCTTCTTTTTTTTTTCCAGTAGTAAGACAATTTATTTACAGAAAAGAATACAGAAAACACTAAAGCTCCTGGTAGAGAGAGAGAACTCAAGAGAGGAGAGAAAAGCTCTCTCCGTTTCTCTCCAGGTCTTTCCCTGTCTCCACCTTTAGGCTTTTAGTCTGGGGTATATATAGGTGTATGGGTCGTTCCTTGGCCAGGAAACGAATGAACACAGTCCCTTCCGCTGGGAGCAAGGTGAATGAATGTATCAATGAATGAACACAGTCCCTTCTGCTGGGGCAAAGTGAATGAATGTATCAATGAATGGACACAGTCCATTCAAGGAATTGAGGCCTAGGAAATTCACATGAAATTGACCTAGGCATAGGAAATGGGGGTTCCACATTTAGTCTTAAGTGTAAAGTGAAGGAGACACCAAGGCACAGGTGTCTCTTCCGCAGTTGTCTGGCCTTTTTGGCTATTGGAGGTTGGAGGTCCGCCTCCTTGCCTGTCATCCAGCCCGCTGGTTCTTCAGCCGCGCTGCCGCCACACTGACACCATCAAGGAGGAGGCGGCAGGTCTGCCAGCTCCGCTGAGCTGGCTAGGGGCCCAAATGTCTTGCATCAATTCTCCCCCTCCGAGTAGAAACTCTAACTCCTGTTGGGGAAAAAGGGCGAAGACTCAATCTAACTGCTTCCTGCTGAATCCAGCGATGATAGAAGGGGAAGTTAGGGTTTCTCTGGAGGGAAAGTGATACAGGGGTTCATGGACTGGAACCATCTTTATGGTATCATTTTCTAACCCCCAGGAACCCCATCTGTAAAATAGAAATGAAAACTAATTTGGTCCAGGCACAGTGACTCAAGTCTATAATCCTAGCACACTGGGAGGCTGAGGTGGGTGGATCACCTGAGCTCAGAAGTTTCAGACAAACCTGAGCAAGAATGAGACCTCTTCTCTACTAAAAATAGAAAAACTAGCTGGGTGTTGTTCTAGGCACCTGAAGTCCCACTACTGGAGAGGCTGAGGCAAGATCTCTTGAGCCCATGAGTTTGAGGTTGTTGTGAGCTATGGCATTGTTGCATTCTACCCAAGGCAACAGAGCAAGACTCTGTCTCAATAAATAAATAAATAAATAAAAAAGAAGGGAGGAAAGAAAAAGAAAGACAGAAAGGAAGGAAGAAAGAAAGAAGAAAAGCAAAGTAAAGAAAGAAAATACCTATTTTGGAGGGTTGCTCAGATGATGAAATGGGAGAAATAAATCTCAAGTCCAATTTCTGGGTGAATAATAGATAACAAATTTTGAAGTTGGGGTCACCTATTCCGTAAATATTTATGGCACTTATCCTCCTCTTTCCAGTCTCTGTGGTGGGTAAGGATAGGAGGGCAGGGCAGGGTAAGGACACAATTCTTGTGAGCCAAATTAGTACTCTTTCTTCTGACTCTACTTTTATGAGCCACTTTCTTTAAAATGGTGGTTCACAAATCCTAAAGCTCTAGTGTTGATGTTCACTCTTTATAACATTTACTATGATGGGGCTTCTGTTCCATCAAACTACTAAGAATGTATTTTTGGATATAACTTATGTCTTCCTAATTACCAAATCAGTTCTCTTTTATTTTGCTTCATTTAACATGTTTAATATAGTTAACTCTTGTGAAAATCTTTCCCACCTTGGTCTTTCACAATTACACACTATTCTGGTTCTTTTCTGATATCCCTGGCTATTCTTCCTCAGGCTTTCTGTATGTATTCACTGAGATGTGACCTTGTCCCTCTTCTTTCCATTTTAAAAACATGTTCCTTTGGAACATTCAATTATTACTTCTGTGCTAGAAGGATTTTACTATGTGGATGTTTCTGAGAATTTCTGGAACCACACTCAATACTGGTTTGTTTTCCACAAATACACTCAACACCACTATTTTTACCTAAGTCCTCACTTAACATCATACATATTTTTTTGGAAACCACGGCTTTAAACAAAACCAATTTTATTTACAGGAAAAATAAAATAAACAGGAATTAAGTTTCTATGGCATATTTTTGGTCACAAAACATCTCCCAAATTTCTAAATAAAAATTAACACACTTCTAATAGTAAACATTGAAATAACGATGAGTTATACATACATTTAAGAAAGATTAATAATACAAGTAAGTGGGATATAGGAGGAAACTGGAATATCCAAAGAAAACTCTCACAGACATAGATTGCAGGTGTGAACTCCATACAGACAGTGGCCCCAGCCAAGAATTGATTTTTTTTTTTCTCATCAATGCTATAATCAAGTAATATTATTAGAGGATTTGCCCTATTTTATGGCTTCCCTAATTTCAACAGTAATACAGCATCAAACATTTTTGGTGCCAACATGTAATCAATCAAGGCAGGCATGGTGGCTCACACCTATAATCCTAGCACACTGGGAGGCTAAAATGGGCCAATTACCTGAGCTCATAAGTTTAATACCAACCTGATCAGGAGCAAGATCTCACCTCTACTAAAATGGAAAAACTAGTCAGGCATAGTGGTGCACGCCTATAGTCCCAGCTACTTGGAGGCTGAAGCAAGAAGATAGCTTGAGTACAGGAGTTTGAGGTTGCTGTGAGCTGTAACACTAAGACACTCTACCCAGGGCAATCAAGGTTGATTTTATCTCAAAATGACAGCAACAACAACATATAATCATTCACTACTTAGCTAAGCTGACTTTTAGTTTTTCAGTATCTTAAGTGTTTTTGTAGACATAAGTGCTACTCATCATTTCTGGTGCTGTTTTTCTTATGGGTATATGAGAAATTTATTCCCTTCCTCTTGAAGTCAGGCATGCCATGTGCCTTACGTTGTCCAGTGAAATGTGAGTGGTATGTCACTTCTTCGTGAAAGTATTTAAGAGCTGATGCATAATTCTCAATGTTCTCTCTTTCCTTTTTTTTTTTTTTTTTTGAGACAGAGCCTCAAGCTGTCACCC
>CAUYON010014981.1:0-38722 GCA_963573935.1 Arctocebus calabarensis | reverse complement strand
GCAACCTCCAGCTCTTGGGCTTAAGCGATTCTCTTGCCTCAGCCTCCCGAGTAGCTGGGACTACAGGCGCCCGCCACAGCGCCCAGCTATTTTTTTGTTTTTGCAGTTCGGCCGAGGCCGGGCTTGAACCCGCCACCTTCGGTATATGGGGCCGGCACCCTGCTCGCTGAGCCACAGGAGCCACCCTCCCTTTCATTTCAAACACAAAAATTACCCATAGGCATATCTCATAAAGTCATTTTGGTTTTCACAGAGCTTCCCTGGCCAGGGCAGAACCGTGGGAACCAAAGCCCAACTCTGTATCTGTTTGCTTAGTCCCTTGGGTCAACCAGGCACCTGGTTTGGCTCAAGTGGGCTTATGGAAATGAACACACACTGCATTATTTCTAGGGAGACCTATGTGTTATGAGTAATAATACTGATAAAGTGCCAGACACTATTTTAAATGCTTTTCTTATATTCATTCATTATATCCTGACATGTAACATTATTGTCATTTCATCTGAAGAAACAAAAGCATAGAGAGGGTAAGAAACAAGGCCACGATCATAGATTTAGGACCTCGAGCTGGCTCCTGGCTGCGAACCCAGCCTAACCCACTGTAGGGGGACAACGGATGGAGATGCTGCCATTTACACGATCACATAAATGCTGTTGGTACAGATCGCAGGTCCGGTGAAAATGAAAAGGAGGGGGAGAAAAAGAAGCAGAAGAAAGGAAGAAAGGAGGTCGGGGATAAAGGAGATAGGAAAAAGAGAAATACATTATATATATTTAACATTATTATTTTTATTTATCGAATAAATAGTGTTTGCTCTGATGACAGGTAACATTTATGGAGAACGTAAAACACCCCAGGCATTGTGTTGTATGAAGTGCTTCACACTCCATTATTTCATCGAATATTCGTAATGAAGCAATCAATTACCACTATGAATCTCATTCACAGAGGAGGAAACTGAGGCTCAGAGAGGTTATAACTCAGCAAGCTCAGGACCAAAATCTAACCAGAGGGATTTAGCAAATAAAAATAGAAGACATCCAGTTCCATTTGAATTCTGGAGAAACACCAAATCACCCGAGACATACTTATACTAAAGCAACAAATAATTTAGTACATACTTATGCTAAAAAAAAGCATATATATATATGTTTTTTGTTCATCTGAAACTCAACTGGAACTGGGCATCCTCTATTTCATCCAGCAACTCTGCACAGAGGCAGGATGAGATCGTCTCAGATCTGTGGAGTTTTAAGCTGGCATGAACTTTAAATTTCAGAAGCTGAGTATATTCATCTGATCAGATTCTTCTCGGTTCATCTGTACAAATGCTGACAGGATCCAAATTTTGGATGGGCTGCAAATGCAAGAGGCTGGATAGACTCTCAGGAGTGCACAATGCCCAGCTCTGCATTGGGGGCGTGTGTTCCACATGGGGCCTTCATATTGTGGGGCCTCCCTTCCGCATTCTGGTCACTGGCAACTTCCCCTCTGGCCGCTGGACCACATGCATTCTGCCTCCCCTCCAGTATAGCATCTGCTTACAATCAAGGCTCTTCTGCCCTGAACAGGATGCCACAGTGTTTCCCACTTCAAATGTGCACAGCTGCCTGGCAGATAAAGACAGCGACCACGTCCACCCTTCCTCCTGCCTGTCCTTCCCCCGAAGTACTCCTGAATAGGGTCAGGCTCTAGCTGTATTTTTCAGTCTCTAATTAGCAGATTCCAATTCATCACCCTGAGCATCTCCTGGCATCAGCCCCGAGATTCCCTCCTTTCGCCTGGTGAATCGGTCTTCATTTAAAACCCTCTCTCTTAGCCCTAAATGGAAATCAATTCTGCAAGTTTAGCAAATAGTTAATTACTCCACAAAGAGGATTGATTGGCCTTTGATCACCAGAAAGCTCTGCAGTGCTATTAGTCTCTTTCATCTGTGATTAAACCACAGAGAGAAAGAAACAAAAACTAAATTAGGCTTCTCCTGTTATCCTACAAATATTTAATGATGGGCTAATCTCCTAGAGGTGTGTTCAGGGGATACGTGTTCCATCAGGAGCCGGCTTCCATTCAACCTTGAACCCAGATTCCATCTTTGTGGAGAGCGCAGCAAAGAACTTACAGAGGAACAGAGCAGGGCTCAAAGAAGCGCTTTGTAGGACACACTCTTTTCTGCCTTTTCTTCTCTCCTCTTCTTATGTATGTTTTAATGCAGATAAAGATTTTCCCTCTAGACTTCTGACATGAATAATAATAATAAAAGAAAAATCTGGCTTAAAAAAATTCCATCTGGGTTTTTCTAACTCTGTAGCCAGAACCAGACTCTGTCCCATTGATTTGCCGATACAGAGGAACGCCTTGTCCCAGGCCAAGAGACTCCTTCAGCTCCGCGCAGGTAAAACACACGTCTTGGGGCACAGTGGCTGTTCCCTCTTGCCAAACAGAGGCGCCAAAGAGCAGGACGGGAGATGAGGTTGGCTACGTCATCCAATACTCTACCTTTGTTCACAGAAAACTCTAATTTTAGAAAAGGCACTTCCTGTGCAATACACATTATTTGATACAGTAGTTTTATGAAACACACACGGGAACTGCAGCATAGTAGGGAGGAAAGAGCGAGGGCTTCGGAGCCAGGCAGAAGCACGTTGAAATGCTGCCTCTGGTTTACATCTGGGTGACCTTGGGCAAGTCGCATGACCTCTCAGACTTGGCACAAAGGGGATCACAGTGCCCAGTCACCGGTGGCTCTGCACGGCAGCAGCGCTAGAACAAAGGTGCCCAGGACGGTGCCTGGCGTGTAGTGGGAGTGTTCGTTATTAGCCCAGCCCACCTGCTCCTCCTCTCACCCAGGATCCTGCAAGGGTCTCCAGTTGCTGAGAGCCAAGCCCAAATCTGGTGTTTCTCCCCCCACGGGTTCACGCTGCTCTCTCAGGGAACCTTTCTGTTTCACAGTTGCCATTTTGCTCAGAACTCATCCTAGCAACCCCCATGTCTGAATCAGCGAAGCTCCCAAATAAAAGAAGAGATCAAGGCCAAGAGTAAGTACAGCCAAGGAAGCAAGCAGCTGTTAGGCTGAACAGGCCCTTTCTGAATGGTGAGTCCACCCACCCCACTACCCAATGAGTGAGCTCCTTTGGTCTCCAGAAAGAAACAGGCAACAGTAATTACCTCAAACCTGCTCTTCTGGCCTATGGAGGCAGCAGTGTGCACTTTGCATGGCCCCCATTTGTTCTTCCTGTGGTTCTCGTGCACAGCCCTAGGGGTCATTCTGGGGTTTTCCTCTTCATCATGTTATCAGACAAACCTGCTAATTAGACCAACCTGGAGCAGGAGGGTGATGTTGGCAAAGTCAGAGCTCTGCATCACCAGTTCCACCTTTCTCCTCAACGCGTCCCTGCAGCGGAGGACAGACCCATCCATGCAGGGACACATCCCTGTTCTACAGGCTAACGACCTATGGCCTCAGAGCCGGCTGATCTGGGGGGATTCCCAGGTTTGACACTTACAAACTGAGTGACCTTGGACAACACGGTGGCAATGCTCACAAGTTTAATTAACATCTGTTGAGCACCTTCATGTGTCAAGGGCTAAGCGAGCATTTCCATGAAGACTAACTAGATTAATTATACGAAAGTATTTTTAACGATCATTAGGGTTTTTTAAGGTCCTCTTAACACTCACCTTACACGTGAGGGCTTTCTGTCTGGCCTTGAGGGGTCCCCCTGGTTCTGTGCTGGCCAGTGCCCAAGAACTAACAAGACAAGGAAGCAGCCACTAACCCAACATGGAGACAGGACTTCCACATTCCCACGGTGGGCTGAGGGTGGCGTGTTCTTCACTGACACCCAGAGCTGCCCCCAGGGGCAAGCACCAGTTGGATGCAGTGATGTGCTTAATGATACAGATTTTAAGTGCTTTTCTTTTTCCTTTTCCTCTTCCCCTTCCTCATCATCTTCCAAGAAGATGATTTCTCAAATTTTTGTTTCTGGTTCTATTTCTGGGAAAACCCCAATTAAGAAAGATACAAGTCTTATGAATCATAATGATAAAGATGGAGAGAGTGTGAGCAAGGGAGGGTCAGGGAGGCCCTGGAGGCAGGTGGGTGGAGCACACACCCAGCCCAGCACAGAGAGGCCCCCTCCTGCCAGAAGGGGGTTTGCCAGAAAACCAGAGCCTTTACCCTAGAAGGTCCCCTTTCCTCTAGTTTCTAAAAGGAACCTAAAGTGGCAGAGTCACCTGGGGTGGACCAGCAACCAGTAGTGTGGAAACAATCGGGTTGCACATGGCAGGAACGTGGTAGAACTTGGAGATTTGAGCCATGGCCCATGTGGATCATTGGAGCTGATCCTTCATCCAAGTCACATTTCTCTCCACCTCCCTCGTCTCTTCCTCTCAGTGGTGATTGCCTACTGCCCTCTCCCAACCTGGGCTTCTCTAATGCCATTTCCATGGCTACACCCCACTGTTCAAAATCCTTCCTGGATTTCTCACTGAGGGGGATGGAAATCCTAAATAACTTTCTCCCCTACCAAGGCCTGCCCAGCTTGCTCTCAGGTCCTTCCCCATCCTGCTCACTCTCTGGGGATATCTAGCTGCTCCTCAAACCAGCTGAGCTCCTTTCAGAGCCTCCTATGATCTCCCCCCTCTGATGGGCTTCCCCAAATCACACAACTCAGCCAACTCTCAGTCATCCGTCAGGAGCCAGCTCAGCACCTCTCTTCAGGGAGGCCTCCCCTAAGCAATGTGTATAGATCTGCGGTAGCCCTTTCTGAAAGGGCCCCCCTGCAATTCCCACCTCCTGGTATCAACCCTCCTATGCAATCCCCTCCCCTTCAGTGGGGGCTGGATCCAGTGACTCACTTCCCATGAACAGAAGATGGCAAAAATGATGAAGTGTCACTTCCAGGATTAGGTTACAAAAACTGCAACCTCCTGTCCCCTCTCTTCCTCTCTCTCTCTCTCTCCTCCATCACTTGCTCTGATGAAACAAAGTGCCCTATTGCGAGCTGCTCTGTGAATGGCCTTCATGGGCAGCCTCCAGCCAGGAGCCTACGAGGACCTCAAACTCTCCAACAATCTGATCAGTGAGTTTGGAAGCAGATCCTTCTGCAGGTGAGCTTCAAGATAATGGCAGCACTGGCTGATACTCTGATCACCTGGTGATGAAGGAACCCAAAGCCAGAGGCACCCTGCTAAGCTGTGCCCAGATTCCTGACCTACAGAAGCTAAGGCGATGATAAACATTGTTTTAAGCCACTGGGTCTTGGAGTAATTTGTTAGACAGCAATAGGAAACGAATGCAGATATTATCTCATCATTATGTGTGGTCACTCTGTGGAGTCAGAGACAGTGTATGCTTTAGGGAACAATTTTACAATAGACATCAATTGTAAAACAGCCCTGTATTAAGCTGCAAAAGGCACAGCAGTGCATTGGCTAAGAGTGAGGCTCTGAAGTTAGACCGCTGGGATTTGAATTCTGGCTCCATCATGTGCCAACTAGAAGACTTTGTGCAAGTTATGTGACCTCTGGGCTTCAGTTCTTCACCTGCAGAATGGAGGTAATAAGAAGGGTCGTCGTATAAAGTGGCTAGAAGGATTAAGCAAGATAACACTTGTAAATTGTTGAAAACATTACCTGATACTTAATAAGCATTTAATAAATGCCGGCTGTTATCATTCTTATGAGGACGATAAGAGAAGGTATAATATAATCTTTGGAAATCGAGGATCTTGCTTTCTGCCTAGGGCGATGCCACCGAGAAGGAAGAAAAACCAAGGTAATAGACATTAGATGCAAAATCGTGTTCTTTAGACTTAAGAAAATTAAAGTTTAGAACAGGTTAAAAAAAATGGAATGGCTAGTCTGTCCTGGAATGTTTCATAATAAAATTCTAACTAGACCTGAAAGATTAGATCCCCCCCAACTGGGCACAGAGGGAAAGGAGTAGCCGATCTGAGCAAGGAGCCCTGGTGTGAACAGGAGCCAGGGATAGAAAGAAAATGGGAGAATTGTAGGGCAAGGGATTGGCTGGATGGAGGGTGAGGACTGGGGAGATGTAAGACCATTTGGGGCAGAAACTGTAGGATGGTGGGAACTCTGTGGCTTGCCCAGAGTTTGTGCAAAATGCCAAGCACAGGTGGGTTTAAGAGGAACCTGGAGGCTGGGCGACTCCATGTTCTCAGGGCTGCCTGGTTGTGCACTGTGTGTGCAGGGACATTGAGAAGAAAAGGGACATTGTGTGGGGACAGGGAAGACACCACTGCAGAGCTGGAGCTCTGTTCTCCTCTCTGGGTTGAAGTGGTTGAGTCTGAGAGGAGCTCCCTTTACCCACAAGCCACTGAAGCCCAGAGGCACAAGTGTTTGCAAGTTGGTGCGTGTTTAAGGTCAAGGGAACATTGATTTCCACCCTGAGTTGTGGAGGAAGCTGCTAATTTGATAAGACAGAGCATTAAAGATTCAGTGTGGATGGGTATTGATCAGGGTAGGTCTTGTTAGATGGGATTTTTTTTTTTTTTAATGATCAAATAACTATTGGGAGAAAACTAAATAAGAATTATCCACCTGAACCTACCTTGTTGGAGGGGCTATGAACCTGAGTAAGATAGGAAACAGTGCTGCGTGCAGAGCTTTGAAGGCAGACAGACATGGGTTGGAGTCTGGGCTTACTGTTTACGAATCGTGTGCCCTTGGGTAAGTTACTCAACTTCCCTGGGCCTTGGGCTCCTGACAGACAAAATGCAAGAGTTCATGTCCACAGGAGGAAGTTGTTGTGAGAAATTAAGCAAGATATAGATGATGATGATGATGCTATATATAATAGGAACGACAGTACCAATAGTGGATAATAGTATTCATCTCTTAAAAAAGATGCGAGATTTTTACATCCTTTATGCAATGTGGATGGATCTGGAGAACATTCTCTTAAGTAAAGTATCACAAGATTGGAAAGACAAGCATCCTGTTTATGGAACACCCGTTTGAAACTTGGAGATGATCAATCACAGACCTCAATTAAGAAGGCAGTGGAAAAGGGGCTCAGTAGCTTCCCACCCAGTGGGTACATTGTATGGATATATGGCACACTCCCTGGGTGTAGGACGCAGCTACAACTCTGACTTTGACTTTCATGTGTAAATTATATAACTTAAGGGTTTGTACCGTCCTATTAATCTGAAATTAAAAAGAAAGAATATTGCAAAAAGTATCTTTAAAATAACAACAACAAAAAAAATCGTAGATAATCTTACTTGAGCACGCTCTGTGCGCCAGGCCCTATTCTATAACCTGATTTAATCCTCAAATCCACCCAGCGAGGAGACTTGCCAAAGGTTACACAGTGTGAAAGCGGGATTTGAGCCAGTAGTCTGTGTCCCGACAACATGGCTTTAATGTGCATATGGCGGTGTCTGGTCTACGGTGCTAGATAAACACTGAGTAACTGGCGGCCATGTGTGTTGACAGGAGGTCTAGAAGTCCATGCTGTCTCTCACATTATGTCTTTGTGAGCTGCTGGAGTCACGGTTGTGACTTTGGAGGGTCTCACTCTTCCTGATGGGGCAGAGCAGGTAGCAATGCAAAAGAAAGTCCTGGAGGGTCTTGACCCACTCCCACCTTCTCCCTCCTCAGAAATACTGGAAGAGGAAAAGAGGAGGAGGAAAGGAGAGATCATAAAAAAGCAAAAACATAAAAGTGAAGGAGGAAACGTGGGTAGCTTTGGGATTTTGAGTCTGAGATGTCGGAAAGCTCACAAAAGCTTGGAAAACGTCAGCAATTGCCCCATCACATGCCCGAGTCCTGTCCCCAAGAGAATCATTTGGTTGGGAATAACTGAAGGACTAAGGGAGAAATGGTACGTGGGCAGCCCCAGGGAACAGAACCACACCTCCTGGGATCTCCATCCTGGCTTATTCCCTCCCACTCAACTCAGAGTTTGGCAATGTAACACTTGCACTTGGAGCTTGTCCCCCAGAAGCTACCATCCTGAAAAGACCCTTGGGCTTGAGTCAGGAGACAAAATGTGGAGAGAGACCTTGCAGGGGTATCCATACCTTTTTCTATTTTGCCTCACATCAGAAGAATAAAAGTCATTTTGGGCCACACTTTAAATACAAAAACACAAATGATAGCTGTTGAGCAGAAAAAAGATCTGTGAATACTATTCATGATATCCGACACCACAGATTTGCCAAAACAGTCCTCAAATAATCAGCATCCAGCTTGGGGGCTGCAGGTGGGACACTCCTGGTAGAAACATCCACCTGGCTCACAGCTGAGCCAGCATCATAATGACTCCTGAATGCCACACAGAGGAGAACTGCCCAGGTCTTAAGTCACTAAATCTCAAGGTGACCGGTTATGCAGAAATAAATAACACAAATTATTTTATCTTATAAATCTAATTTTCAATGACATAAGATATCACTCTCTCTATATACATATAGGAATCTCTTCTTTTTTAAAAGATAGAATATTACAGATAAAGCTGAATTTTCACCCCCAGTCTTGCTCTCCTTCCCTCTTTGTAGAAATAAGTAAATTCAGGGTTTACTGTTCCTCCACCAAAAGAAAAAGAATTTTTTGTGAGCAATTACACATGCAACTCAGTATGCAAGATGATATACTGGTTTTTGAGACTACTTTTTACTGCAACTTTGGGGCAATACTGAAGGAACTGCCTTAATTTATTTGAAAATGAGGGTAACAGTTCTCCTCCAGAACACATGGCACCAGTTTGGCTAATAGGTAGGATTTCTCCCTTCCATGTTGGCTCTGTCAGGAAAGAATCAACTCACCCCTAACCATTTTTCTCATCCCTCTGTCTTGATGCTTATAACCAACCCTCACTAAGCCGGAGGGACTTAGTAGTTAATTTTCATTTTTCATATCTTCATGGAGATGGAATCTAACTTGAACAACTTGTTCCAACATGATTTTGGAGAATTCTGGTAGCCAGTATGGTTTGATTTTCTGCCTTGGGCCACCCCAGTACCCTGTTCTGTACCGTATTCCCCACCTACGGAAGACTTGTGTCTAAGGAGAGGAATCAGAAGAGGCCCAGCTCTCTGAGAGCTAAGTGTTTCATAAGAGTTTGCAAAAGGGACACGGGAGCTGGCACAGTCCCACCCTGCTACTTCCTTTGGCATCTCCTTATCCTGGGGAAGCTGAGGTCAGTGTGCTGCTTGGAGGTTTTTGTGGCCACAGATGGCCCGGGAACAGCCACAAGGCCAGAGGAACAGACAAAAGTGTCTCTATCTAATTCACACCTTGGAACCAGCTAACGGATGCTGGTGTGTCTAATTTATAGCAGGAGTGTCTAATGGGTGTTACGCCTCCCCAGACACCCACAGAGTATTCAGAAGGAGCATTGACTATCCTTCAAATGAATCACTAAGAAACACTCAGATTCATCGATAAATTCATCTAGTATTTCAAAACCTGGCATATGATCAGAATATGTGGCTTCATGTAAGACAATATAGGACAAATAGGGCACCTGGCTCCTAGTCCAGGGTACTGATGTTCTGAAGCCTTCCTTACCTCTTGGAGGTGAAAATGAATAATAACATCACCCTAACGTGAAATTAGGGGGTGGAGCTCACAGGCTGTCTGAATTAAGGACTTTCAATTACCAAATAAAAATCCTGGCAAGTCTGTAGCTCTTTAAGAGTCATGCTTAACTGATAAACAAATGAGAACTAGTAAAGTAAGATAAAGACTTAAAACACTGCAGTTGATTAAAAAAAATGATCCCAATACTTTGTAACTCATTCCAATAAGAGGCAGAATCTATTTCTCTACTACTGGGATCTGGGATGAACTTGTGCCTTTCTTTGACCAAAAGTATACGGTACAAGTGACGTTCATTATGTGAGTTCTGCTGGCTAGGCCATTGGAGACCTGTGGCTTCTACCCTTGATCTTGAAATACTGAAATTTAAATGTGAATAAAAACCATGTGGCCATGTGGAATACAACCAAGGTACCCAGTCACCAGCCAGCCTAGCAACTCACAGATGAACTCTGACCACAATCAGTACATGTGACCCAGGGCCACAGAACTTCCCAAATGAGCCACATCAAATTTCTGACCCAAAGAATCACAAATTAAATAAATGGCTGTTGTTTTAGAATTTAAGTTTGGGGGTAGTTTGTTACATGGCAAGAGCTAACTGTTACATATCTTAAACACTGCTCCAAATTCGAATGACTTGCAAGCGGTCAACAGGGTTTTGATGCTATAATCTATGGAGATAGACGCTGTGCACTGCTTTTTCTTTATACCTAACCCTGTGTGCATAGTAAAGATTTGCTGAGTAAAATACCAGTGTGAAATAGACTTTTCATTTTCTTTTTCCTAAATGAGTCAGGGAATAATGATAAATACAAGATAAATAAAATAGAAAAGAAAAATTCAATCAGACTATGCCTTAATTACCCAATATTCTAATTTAATGGGGCATGTACTGATGAATTTTAAACCATCTGCAGATTCCTTCCACCCACTCTTTACTAAATATTTATTTAGTACATCATTTGTTCTATGCTCTATGCTTACCCCTAGGATACAATGGCTAAGCCAGACAGATAGCACCCCTGGCCTCATGGAGCTGTAGAAATTTACACCTTTAATTCTGTATAACACAGAATTAATTTCATTTTACAACTGTAGGTAGAAATTACACGCAAGGCTATGGGTGTGTTACATCTGTAACTAATACCATCTTATCCTAATATGAAGTGTTTCTTGTCCTGTAATTTGAGTTTTGTTGCTGTTTTAATTTTTTTCCTATTTATTTGAATTTTATAGTTCATTCAGCCATTTCAGCAGTTATGTACTGAGCACTGTGCTTGGTGGTAGGCATACACATATAGATAAACTAAAAAGTACTCTCTGACCTCATGGTACTTTCAATCTGGTCAGCGAGACAGATTTTATGTATAATCTCTATAAGAAACAAATAATGAGATACTTTGCTAAGAAGAATATGTTTCTGCTCCATCCTTGTAAACATGAATGAGGTAAAGTCTCCATCTTTCTTTAAGGTTGCGTAATAGTCCATGGTGTCCATGTACCACAATTTATTAATCTTAGAAGGGTACGGGCAAACCTTACTAAATGCAGAATACAAATATCTTCATACAATAACTAAGAAAATGCCATGAAGGGTATGTTAATCAGTTTGATGAAAATAGTTCAGATTGTATATGAAACCAGCACATTGTACCCCTTGATTGCACTAATGTACACAGCTATGATTTAATAATAAAAACAATAATAACAAAAAACAAATAATGGCAAATTGGCTAAGTGCAACAAAGTCCAGCCCAGGGGAGCCGTGACCTAGTCTGGCCGGGGGAATAAACCCAGCTTGGCCCAACGTCATGACACTTGCAGCTGGCAAGGTGTAGAACATTCTTGTCATATGTGGTTGTAAGGATTTGGGACTGAGTTTTAGGGATTTTTATGCTGACTCCCTAAAAGTGCTGACTTGCGAGTGCCGTGGGTCTGTGTAGTTCCATCTTCCTCTTTCTCCCATCTCCCAGCTGCTACGTGGTGGGCATTTGGGTCCACGGGAGTGCTATAGATTAAGTCCAGCTCTTGGGATGAGAAATCCTGAATTCGTTTCCTATGCCCCCCTGCTGTGAGGCATTGCCACCTCTCCCTGCCATTTTTCCACCTGTAGAATGAGGCTGTGCACCGCCCCCCTCCCCTTCTCAGCACCACCGCCTCCTTCCCCGCGTGCCCACGGGGCATCGGGTGCCGCATGGCTGCCTCGCTGCCTTCACAGGCATGTGGCGAAGATCGCTGAGACGATGTTTGTGAAGTGCCACATGTCCCAGGAAGAGAGGGATTGTAATTATTCCTGCGCCTCTGTGGAGAGACCACGGGCACTTGGCACGGTGCCACCCCCTTATCTGGAGACAGCTGCTGCCTGGCCGTGTGTGTACTTGCAATCACAGACTTTTCTGCTTCACATACAGATGGCCCCGGGCTGCAGCAGGCAACAAGCGAGGACGCAGATGAGGGCTGGTGCCCACACCTTCCAGCCATCAGTCAATGTTTATTCATTCAACAAATATTTATTGAGTGTCTACTGTGAGCCAGTGATGAGTCTAGACATTGCCGGGGCATGAAAGCTTATAGCGGAGGAGAGAAACCATTTATGAATCTCTAGCTATGGAGCTCTGCACCCAGCCCCAAACTATCTCATTAATCCCTTTACAGGTGAAGAAACTGCTGTTCAGTGACATATAGAGGGTCAGGGAGTGAGTACATGGCCGAGCGGAGACTTGGTTTGATGTCAGCCCAATTCTAATCATCGCGCTTTTTCTAGTTCGGTCTCAGGAACTTCCAAAGATACCCAGGGTTTCCACCTCCACCGACAGTGACATCCTTATATCCTTACATGAGGGCACAGAGCCACGTCAGCCCTCTGGCCCCAGCTCACCGAAGTACACAGTCCCCTTAGGAAGTCACACTCTCCTCTTTCTGACCCTGGAGTCATCTTCTTAAACAACGTCTTTTTGCAGCCTAATACTTGATAGAAGTCCCCAGGTACAGGCCAAGACGAAGGAGTGTCCTGGGCAAAGGAACCAGAACGTGCAAATTCCTGGAGGCAAGAGCAATTTCTCTAGATAAGAAGGGCTGAGGAATGCTCAGTGAGAAGGCAGGCATCCAGAAAAGGGAAAAACAAAAGTTACAAAAGAAAAATAGAAACTGCTCGTTTCTATTTGACCTGATAGGGTCAAATCAAACATGGGGTCGAGGAGGTAAAGACAATGCTTTCTGGGCAGCCAGGAAGGTCAGAGGCAAAGACATTTACATTAAGTAATGAAAATCATTACTACTATGAGACTTCAAGAGAATGGAAAAGGTTCGGGGAGGGGGGGAAGGGAAAGAGGAAAGGATGTTGACAAATTATTTGCTAACATGTGATATAAAATAGCCAAATTTTGGAAATAATCTCAGTGCCCAGGAATAGGGGGGTGCTTAAGAAAATTCTAAGATAACTAATGCAAGGGATGTTACGTAGCTATTAATGATCACTATGCAGATTTTGTAGCAAAATGAAAAAGGCTCATGATACAATAGGCAATAAAAAGACTATAGGAAATAATATCCTGCCCTATTTTGATGCTGATATGGGGGGAAAAAAACAGAAAGAAATAGAAAGAAAGAAAGACTCTGGTCTTGGAGGCTGTTTTGAGGCAGAAAAGCAAATCCATGGAGCAACAGTCCTAAAGGGTAACCCACAAACCCCATGGATTACTTGATATTGTTGGCAAAATATCATGGGGGGGGGTATATCTATGTGTGTGTCTTGTTTACAGTTTGAATTACCATAGTTGGGATTCTAAAGTTCTTTGAGGTGGCTGAAAAGTATGCTTGTCTAACATCTAGTTTCCGACATTCTGAGGGCCCATTTTGGGAGCCCTTTCCCCCTGCTGAATTCAACATTGAACATGAATGGGTTCACACGCACGCACGTGCACACTTTATCTCTCACACAGTGAGCAGTTTTCATCCAGGCTCCCAGGTCGCTAGGAGCTCCCCAGGGAACTCGTCCAGGGAGCAAAGGAATCTTTTATCAAAATCATTTCAGTGGCCTCATCTAGCATAACAAAATACTAAATCCCCTCCCAGTGAACGGTCACTGGGAGAATTGAGCTCCATGGCTTTGGAGCCAAGTCTGAGATACACAAGGCAGGGAGAGACCCCAGGAGACTGCTGGACCAAGATGACTAACTTCCCAGAGGACTACACGCCTTTAAATTGCATTTCATGGTGTGGAGTAGGAAGAAGAGTATGTGATTGAGAAATGAAAAATAGCCACTCAAAAAAACCCCAAATGCTTCACAGTATTTGAATAATTTAAAACAATGGTATATTTGACAGGGTTGTGTGTCCAAGCTATTTCATATAGACCTTAACACCTGCTGGTGCTCTCCTAATGCAGCTCGCAGTGCCTTCGGTCACCAAACAGTTACTGACCACTTCCCACAGGCCTGGACTCTTCCTTGCCATCAAAGAGTGTGAAGATCACAGGACTGTGGCAAGGGAAAGGATGAAAGGGACTTCAGGGCTGTAGGTTCTGGCCAGCCCACCCTGGACTGGAATGCATCTGCCTCCAGCCAGCTGAACTGTATCCATTAGCTTCCTTTCCCTCGTCTGGGAAATGGGCAGCGTTACTTTTCATGCCAGCTAAGTGGGCGCTCTGAGTGGACAAACGGAACTGCCTGGAATCTGTGCACTAGGCCGATACTCACAGAGGCATAAGTAAAGAAGGTCTTCACTTGTATCCTCTTCCCTAACACTAGGTTCTTGGGTAGATGAAATGAGCTAATGGAATATGGACAAATTGGGGGAAAGAAGGCAAAAACAAAGCCCCTGTAAAATGCTGCAGAAATATCATTACATGAGTAAGCTCCTAGCTGATGACTTTTTCTTGCCTGAGTGTGAAGCTACCTGGTTTCTCGAAGGTCATGGGCTCTTCATTGTACTTGGGGTCTTTTCTTGCCTCCAGAGAGCATGTGAATTCAGTTGCTGTGGTGAGATCTTTTTTTTCTAGGCTCTAGCTGAGCCATGGATGAGTGTCACCATGCTAAGGGTCAACGCGTCCCCAGACAGAACAGTATTTTAATTCAACAGCATTCAGTAGTTATTAAACTATGATAAATGCTAAAGTGGGAAAGATTACACTTAGACATAAGAAGTGTCACTTGAATCACTTAAAAATATTATAATGTACGGCTAATTGCACCTTGACTATATTATCCAGTGCTGTGAAAAACTCTTCAAATCCTTAAGTAAGGTAACATTTAAATACCTATTCCGGTATGTAATGGCTAATATTCTTGAGTGCAAAGGTTGCTAAAGGACCCGACGTTTGCTGAGTATCTATTATGTGCTGGACACTTAGTACAAATTCATTCATTTAGTTCTTGGAACAATCAATTCACTGAGGTAGCTATCATCACCCCCACTTTATTGGTAAAGATATTCAGAGAGGCCCAGTAAGTGGCCTAAGGTCATACAGTGACAAACAGCTGACACATGGCTGAGACTAGACTCTGGGAAGGCCATCTCTGGTATCTACTGTCAAGACAGATACATTTGTGACCTCTGTTTTCAGACTTCTTCGTGCCTCGGTGTTCTCGCTTCTAATGTGGTGTCGGTAATTATACTGGGTGCTGGCGGAGACTGAGTGAGATGATTTAAGAAAGCCACACAATGTCATGCTCAGGAAACAGATTCGTATGAGGCGTTGTTCTCATTGTCTCCTAGTTTGCCATTCTAGCACTTTGAAGCTAATAGCCCCAGAGCTGGGAGTCACGTGGGAGAGAAAGCCTCTCTGGGCCCCAGCACGGATCTGATACAGGTGAAGAAATATGGTGCCCAGGTCTGGGCAGGAGAATGAGCTACGCAATCTGTTTGGCACAGTGCTAAGTAAAATGTTAAAAATGACAAGAGAACCTCTGTGAGTTGAACACCCAAGGGGCTGTAACAAGCTGGTCCACACACAGGAGGGGTCACCGTAAGCACTTGGCCTGCTGCGTTGATACATGTGGTGCACGTTCCGTCTATGAACATTAGGTCAGCTTCAGCAGGTGGTCAGCTGTGGAGGTTCTACTGTCTTAATAGTAAGGATTTCGAGATGGTAACGGCAGAGGATCAAACCAAGTGTGGGGCTCTCTAAGCACTGGGACATGCGCAGCGGCACAAACTGTGCTCCTGCAGAGCCCCACTGGAGGTGGGAGCCTGCCTCAGCTACTTACAGAATCCATGGCCTTGGGCAAAGCAGTGGAACTTTCTGAGTCTCTTTCTAATTTCTCAGCAGTCATATAGAAACCAGTCCTGCCTCACAGGTTATACAGAGAACCAAACGTGCTGATGGATGGAAAAGTCTGGGTTCACCGCAGCACAGCATGCCGGTGGCTCCCAGTCCTGCCCACACACAGGACCACCTGTGAGCCCATTGCAAATAACTGCAGAGGCTGGCGGCTGCTCTCGCCCTGAAGGTCCAGATCCAGCTGGGCAGGGTTGACTGTTTGTGTTAGGATTTAACTCAAGGTGGTTCTGATACACAGCCAGGATTGAGAAGCACTGCGCTCCCCAGAATAGATGATATTTAGTACAAATATTCAGCTTAATAACTTAGAATTAGGATGGTCCTTTGTTTTGAGATTACAGCCCCAAGCCAAATCCCCCAAAACTCACTCTATGAAATAGTTTCAATATATCACTTGGTCAGTATTGCAGTCTCTTTGTGTGGCTCTGGGACACACAAAGGATCCCTTTTATACCAGTAGGTGAGGAATTATTCCACACTTGGAACTGTAACTTCAAGGCCAAGGTTTTCACCCTGGGCTCCACGCTTCCCACCTCCAACCTTCCTGCTTGTGGTTGCCACACAAACCAAAAGAGCAGCTCCAGGGAGGGATGCAACAGAAACCCCATCATACGGTGGCAGCTTCACGCTACCTGGCTCACAGCACTGTAACTCTGCTGCATGCTCGCTGGGTGTCTCTTTCTGGAATGACAGAATGGCTCTATTCAATAAGTCACATGCATCCTCTCATCAATGATATTTGATTTTTTTTTTTTTTAAACAGATTGTGTTCAGCCTTAACGGAAGTATTAGTGAAGGTTCTAGTGTATGGGAAGGCAGTTTGGGGCAGTGCAGAGCTTTAGGGTAGTGGTGATAAGACAAGTGGGTGTTAGCTCACTGGCACATGAACATGAAGTCGGAGGTGCCTTGAGGGTCAGCTGGAGTACAGTAAAGCCCCGGTGCTACCCCTGATAGGATGCACACTCAACTCAAATTCCCAAGCTGTCATTTCCACCCTGCTGGGGCTGTTGGTGTGATTACCATGCTATGAGGGTCAGCTGGAGGAGGCATCTATCTCAGCGGAGCCATGCCCAGGTCACCACCATGCCCCAGTCAAGGGCCACTTTGGATCACAATGGAGACCACTGGCTTCTTTTCTCCTGGTACCTGACTACTTTAAAATCAACCTATTTTTGCCTTGCCAGCCACAGGCGGGTCTAAGCCATCATTTTTCTATTTCTTCAGCCATCTCAGACTCAATGGGTCCTTCCCTTTTTTTCCGGACAGTCTGTGCTGGATACGTGGGTGGCTGACCACCCAGAGCTGCAAGATGCTGGGGCATGAAGACAGGAAGAAACAGCTCGTTGGGACAGCACTCGACTTCTTAGAATCCTTTTTGGAAGCTGAGCTCCTCTGTTTTAGGGCATCATCGTTTGACTTGTAGGATGTTATCTCTGCAACTTATATGATGGTCAGCCGTTCCAATCCCTAACTTTATGGGGAAGAAACCAAGTCCCAGAGAAGTTAAGTGAGTCGCCCAAGGTCACACAATGAGGACTGCCCTGGGCTGTCCAGGAAGCACCACCTACCCACAGCACGGGGGTACTCTTTGCGCCCCCATATTCGCCCATCTTGGTTTGTTATAGCAAATGCTATGAGGCCCACCAGGCAGCTTCTCTTTAACAGCAGCCACCCATTGTCACAGGTCCTTTAAACAGGGTTACTTCGTCCTCATGCTGGCTCCGTGTTCCATGCCTCGCTCCAGCGCCTGGCTGATTGCTGCCTGGTTTGGGGCCCTGAAGTCAATGTCGCTGGCAAATAGTTCAAAGTCTCTCGCACTGATAGTGATGCCCTTTCCCTCCCATTCCGGGTCTCAGCCCAGCCCCTCTGGGTGAGCAGTTAAGATTTTCAGTGGCTATGAGACCCCTTCCCGGACCTCTTCACTCTTTTTCAAGCCTAAACATCAGTGCCGCGTTCACATGCCCATGTCACGCGAATTTTTCTACTCTTTCCACTTCCAACATAGCTTCTATTTCCAAGGAGTCAAAGGGCTTTTCAGAGTCCATAAAAGTCTACGTACACAATGGCATTTTATACTCAGCAGTCTTCCCTGGGACTTTTTCATTTTCTGCAGGTGATCCCGAGTTGAGAAATGACTTCTAAATCCTGTCTACTCTCGTGGCTGATTAAAGTCGTGAAGTCCCTATAGTCTGCTCACCAGTACTTTTGTGAAGATTTTGCATAACTACTGAAAACAGTTTAAAAGATCATGTCTGTGATCTATTAAACAAGATTTTTTTTCCCCCAAGGGCGATAAAGGGTTTAAAAAGAACACATGAAACAGAAATGGCTGGGTTCTGCTTAGTATACATTGGAAATTATAAGAATAACACGTTTACTGCTAATTACCCAAGTCATTTATCATGAAGAGCTTGCCAGAAAAACATATTTGAATTCCCCCCCAATTCAAACAGAGAATGAACGGGTAAATAATTTATACTCAAGTAATTATTGGTAAGACTTTATTTAAATCGGAATTGAGTAAAAGTTAATTCAAAGGTTTTACTCCTTGCATCCCGGAATGAAGTTATTGTTTAATGAGGGTGACCACTTGCTTCTCTAGGTGAAAGGAACGGGAAAATGTAAAACTTGGAGATGATTCTTTTGGCTGCTGAGAAGGATTATAGGCTAAAATGTTCCAGAGAAAGGACAGTACCTTGGATGATTCCAGTGACACAGAACAGAGGCACAGAATTTCCAGATGAATTAAACTGGGCGTGGGGGCATTTCTTCAGTAGAAACAATATAACACAAGAATAACAACGAAACCCTCCAAATACTCACACCCATCCACAGCACACGCAAATTCAGCGACACCTCCTTCTGTAATATACAGCCTCACACGCGGACACCTTCTCACACACCTCTTCCTCTTTCTGGCTAAAATAAATAACAGTGCCAATCCCACCCCTTATGACAAAACACATCCTCGAGGCTGTCAAATTGCTTTCACAGACTATAATGAGTTGAGCATCCAGAGACAGACTTGTAGTTGTCGCTGGTGCTGAGGCTCCTAACTTTTCTAGTGTGAAGAATAAGGGACTTTTGGGCCTGGGGACTTAAATTTGTGGGTCTGGGAGGTTTCCAGAGTCTCTGCATCCATTTGCTCTAAGAGACAAATTGTCAGACTGCTTTGAAGCTTCTATTTCTCATCAGTTGGGTGGCTAGAATTTCCCAGTATGGTCTGTTAGGAGGCAGAGCTCTTGGATCAGGAAATTTTGGTGGGATGGATTAGATAAGCACAGGCCAGCTGCATTCTAGCCCCCTCGACCTAGGAGCCTGGAATGCACAGAGGACATGGTCCTCTGGAGACTGGGCAAGATGATGCCTAAGAATCTTAGTGAACTAGGACGTGGAAACCACACAGGGCCTGTCTCCCACTGTTCAGCTCCTGCTGCCAGAGCTGATGGAAAAGGAAGCAAAGAGCATAGGTTTGCTAAGGATAGGTGCACAAGATTATCTACATTCAAAGAACAAAATGGGGCCTTACATGATAAAATTCTCCTTCCGTGCCTCAGGCCATGCCTCTGAATATTCCTTTGGTTCAGAAATTTACAAGGAGCTTCACAAACCCTCACCTCTGTCACTACCACAACACACTATTTCCCAACACGACGCAAGAAAGCGTAGCCAGAAATTTTGAGTTAACCCTTCAGATCAGTAAGGATTGTAGAAACTCTGGACTCCAAGGACTCACAAACCTATTGAAAGAATTTAGGCTGCTAAAATAAATGTGATGTATGGCATGTGTGGTCAATGGTTTCCACAGGATCTAAGCTACACACGCACTTTTTGGATGAGAACAAAGATAAGAGACTTGAACAGAACCTTCTCTGAAGATGACAGGCAAATGGCTAACACACATATGAAAAAATGCTCATCACCTCTAATCAGCAAAGAACTGCAAATCAAAACCACTCTGAGTTATCACCTAACTGAAGTGAGATTAGACCACATCACAAAGTCCCAAATCTCGGATGTGCACATGGATGTGGAGAGGGTGGAACACTTCTACATTGCTGCTGGGATTGCAAACTAACACAACTGTTTGGGAAAGAAGTATGAAGAATTCTCAAAGAACTAAAATTCGACCTTCCATTTGATCCTTCAGTCCCATTACTAGGTACCTACCCAGAAGAACAAAGACCATTTTACCACCAGGACATTTACCCCAGAATATTTACTGCAGCTCAATTCACAATGGCTGAGATGTGGAAGCAACCCAAAGGCCCATCACCCCAGGAATGGATTAACAAGCTGTGGTATATGTATACTATACATATGGAATACTATTCAGCCATAAGAAAAGATGGAGACTTTACATCTTTTGACCACATCACAAAGTCCCAAATCTAAAGATGTGGACATGGAAGTGGACAAGGATGTGGAGAGAATGGAACATTCCCATTCTTTAAGTCTCTTTAATGATCTTTTGTGTTTACCTGGGTGGAGTTGAAACACATTCTTCTTAGTAAGTATCTCAAGAATGGGGAAAAAAAATTATCCCAAAACCAATATAGAAACATCTACTTGCCCACATGAAAGAAAAAACACAAGTATAGTCTAGCAAGGGGGAGGGGTGAGAGGTAGGGGGGGAGGAGGAGGGAGGTAGATTGGCAGGACCTCACCTAATGTGCACAATGTGAGGGTGTTCAGCACGCCCCCTGGCGGGTGGGACCTCACCTAATGTGCACAATGTGAGGATGTTCAGCACGCCCCCTGGTGGGTGGGATCTCACCTAATGCGCACAATGTGAGGGTGTTCAGCACGCCCCCTGGTGGGTGGGATCTCACCTAATGTGCACAACGTGAGGATGTTCAGCACGCCCCCTGGTGGGCGGGATCTCACCTAATGTGCACAATGTGAGGGTGTTCAGCACGCCCCCTGGTGGGCGGGATCTTACCTAATGTGCACAATGTGAGGGTGTTCAGCACGCCCCCGGGTGAAGGGCTCGACTACAACTTGAACTTTACCTTAGAAATGAAAAACAGTATGACCTAAGCATTTGTACCCTTATATTGATCTGAAATAAAAAAAGAAGGCAGTATGTGCAGGGTCAATTGGCATATAGCACAGTTGCCAGGTCCCCTAGGCCTTCTGAGGTCCACAAGAATCGCCTCTGGCAGAGAAGCAAGAAAAGTAGTAGGGAGATGATACAGGAGTTGGCCAGTGGGTGAATGTGAAGCACAAGAGGGTGGGTCAGTTATTTATTAAAGAATGACATGTTGAAAATTTATATGTGTGTTTATATATTTATATACCTGTATATATACATACACACAAATAGACAATCATATAATGTACTAAATTATGTAAATTATGTCTTTTAAAATGTTTTCATATGCAAGGCTTGGTAGCTGATGCCTGTAATACCAGCATTTTAAAAGGCTGAAGCAGGAGGATCACTTGAGGCCAGGAGTTTGAAATCAGTCTGGGCATCATAGCAAGACTTTTTTTGTCTCTACCAAAATAAAAATTAAAAAAATTAGCTGGTACAGTGGTGTACACCTCTAGTCCCACGTACTCAAGAGGCCGAGGCAGGGGGATCACTTGAGCCCAGGAGTGAGGCTGCAGTGAGCTATATTTGTGCCTCTGTACTCCAGTCACTTTGTGTCAGAAAAAAAAAAATTGTTATAGAAAATTACAAACCTCTATGCACTGGTCACTCAACGTCTACAATGGTCATGGCATGACCAGTTTTGGCTCATCTATTCTTCCCACTTTTCTCCACCTGATTATTTTGAAATAAATCTCAGACTTATCATCTGTAACCCTTTCAGCCTTCATCTCTAAAAGATGACACATTTAAAAAACATAACCATACCATCGTTATCACACTTAAAACAATTTGCTTAACATCATCAACTATCCAGTCACTGTTCAAATGACCTTGATTGTCTTCCACATTTTACTTTTTTTAAAGTCTGAATTAGGACCCAATAAGGGCTCCCATACACTGCAGTTAGGTGATAGGTCTTTTAAGTCTCTTTAATAAAAGAGGTTCCCTTTCCCCATCTCTTTTTTTGTGCTTGGAAGTTTTTTATTGTTATTCTTAAAGATGTTGGGTCATGAGTCCTCTAAAGTTGCACAGTCTGAATTTTGCTGACCGCATCCTCATGGTGGGTTCACATGTTCTGTTGTTCCTTTGATCGTCAGTAGCTGGTGGTTGGGTCCAGAAAGTTAACCAGATTTACTCTTTTAGCAAGACTACACCACAAGCGGTGATGTCTCTCTATCAGGAGGTTTTACTGCCTGGTCAGATGGATCATTTTTCTTGATGTAAACAGTTGTTTTGCTCATCGCTTAGATCCATTCATTCTTTATGGATTCCAAAACGGGCATCTTTTAATTTTATCACTCTAACTTTCTCCTCCTCTTCTTCTTCTTCTTCTTCTTCTTTTTTTTTAAATAAAGCAGGTATACCTCTGTAGAAACTTCCCCTCATTTGGTTATCATGATTTTTTGGGTTTTGGTTTTTATTTTGAATCATTAACCCATATATGCTGGAGGTTGGAATTTTTGAAAATTTTTTGCATAAAATTCATATATGGTGCCTAGAAAAATTTAAGTAACAAGAATTTGAAAATAAAAAGAATTTTATTATCAACTTGGCCCCTGTAGCTCACCAGCTACAGCACCAGCCACATACACTGGGGCAGGTGGATTTGAACCCAGTCTGGGCCTGCCAAACAACTACAACAAAAAATAGCCAGGTGTTGTGGCAGGCACCTGTAGTCCCAGCTGCTTGGGAGGCTGAGACAAGAGAACTGCTTAAGCTCAAGAGTTTGAGGTTGCTGTGAGCTGTGACACTATGGCACTCTACTGAGGGTGACTCTGTCTCAAAAAACAAAAAAAATTATATTCCATTGTTATGTGGCATTCCAAAATTGGAATATGGGGAAAATGGCAAGGGAGAGGAGGGGCGGGGGGAGGATGGGTGGAGGGAGGGTAAATGGTGGGGCCACACCTATGGTGCATCTTAGACGGGTTCAGGCAAAACTTATTAAATGCAGAATACAAATGTCTTCATACAATAACTAAGAAAATGACATGATGGCTATGTCAAACAATTTGATGAAAATGTTTCAGATTGCATATGAAACCAGCACATTGTACCCCTTGATTGTACTAATGTACTCAGATATGATTCAATAATAATAAAAAAAAGCAACAAAAAACCCAAAATTGGAACACTAGGAAAAACCTTTGCTATATGGCACCCAATTTACAAAATCACGTTTCTTATCTCAGGAGGTGGTGACATCTGCTATTCTGTGTGATATTCAACAGAATGCTTCACACGTAAGGCAACATCACATTTTTCACAACAAAAAGTGGTGTTCTTGTGACATTCAGCACACTATGTTTGCTTTCTCTGTTTGACGATCACATGTTCCATGCCATCATAAGGTGAGTCAATGTTATGTTTCTGAGAAGGTCTTCCTCTTCGGCCAGGTTCCGGAGGATGACCATAAGTGACCAGACAATGGAATACCACATGTTGATGAAACTTGGGAAATCCACTGGCTTCTCATCACATGTTTTGTGCAGTTGCAAGCATTTTGTCAGACCAGTCCAAAACAGAACAAAAGAGGACTTGAATCCCATTTCCTTCCATGATTGATGCCGATACTTATCAATGTTGTCATCAGCGCTGACTACGCCTCCCATGAAATGGTTGTACACTTTTATCATGTTTGGCTGCTGAACTTGGATCTTTGTTTTTAGTTTCCAGGAACAACTATTGATAAGACACAGGGGATCGATACTGGGAGCAGATGAGGCAGCAATGGTGACACTGCTATCATTCCATCTGCAGACAATATGGCCTTTGCCATCAATTCAATAATCAAATGTGCCTCATTCTTTTTTCTTTGGAGCTACATCTGATTCCAATGGAGCACTCTCAATATGATCCTTTCTAACTGCACCTGTTGCCTGATGTCTCACTGAACTAAACTTATCAAGAAGTACAATACTGGTGAAAAAGTTGTTGAATACAAAATGGAATTGTCCAGGGTGTGCCTCTGTACGTGCCTCACTAAGTTGAAGGATGCATAATACACCGACACTGCACTGCTGATGGTTAGTGTTTGAGATTTTACCCTGATATGGCAGAAACCATGTAGCCCAGATGTGTTGCACCACCCCAAAACTTAGAGCCAAACTAAATGGGCTTTCTCTAATAAATTGTCTGCACCCATGATGACCCAAATAAAGAACCACCTATTCACTGAAGCTCAAATATATTTCATTTGGAACAAATTTCATACATCTCTCATTGAGCGTGCTTCTAAGAAGTCGCAAGTTGGAAAACTTGTCCATTGGGTCCAAATTTGCATTGTGAACAACACGCAAATCAGAAAATATAGTTTTGATGAGGTCATGTCTCATGGCAACACTCAGTACATTATGCACAGAAAATATACCTTCTAGGAACAGAATTGTGAGCATTCTGTCTGTGTTCCCAGAAAATATACCTTCTAGGAACAGAATTGTGAGCATTCAGAAAAATAATTCCCAGAAAACATTTGAATTTGGAGCCAGTCAAGCCAAGAGTTATATTCTTACTTGCAGTGTATAAGCTGGAGTATGTGACAATGAGTGCAACAACCTCGTCATCAAGAAAAAGTTCAAGAATTTCTGTGGGTGGCTCGGTGCCTGTGGCTCAACGGGCTCACACCTGAGCTGGCAGGTTCAAATCCAGCCCGGGCCACCAAACAACAATGACAGCTGCAACCAAAAAAATGGCCAGGCGTTGTGGCAGGCACCTGTAGTCCCAGCTACTTGGGAGGTGGAGGCAAGAGACTCGCTTGAGCCCAGGAACTGGAGGTTGCTGTGAGCTGTGATGCCACAGCACTCTATCCAGGATGACAGCTTGACTCTCTCTCTCAAAAAAAAAAAAAAAGAATTTCTGCGGGAAGTTCTTATTTTGGTGAAGAAGTCCTTTGGTGGTTCTATAACTCTACCTGCTATGGGCTGTGCAGTTAGATCAGCCTTTTCCTTTGGCAAACAATTTTTGTTATTTTCTTTTTGATGGAGAAAGTTGCTGCACAGTAGATGTAGATGGAACTTCATCATCAAGAGGGTCACCTTTGGGTGCGTGTGAGGGACCATCTGAGTCAGACTCAGCATCAGAGTCATCCTGAATAAGATATGCAAGTGTGCACAACAAAGAACCTGCAGATTAGTTACTATTCTACCTTCTCCATCTCCTGAGTCCTTATTAGAAACAGGTGCTATAACATTTTCAGGTGCTTCTATCACTATAGCCCGTGCTTCTATGATGTCATCTCTCTCTAACAGGTCAGTTATTTCACATAAACTTAGTGTTTGAGACATCTTGAGATTTGTAACATGATTTCAACTAAAAAAAAAAAAAGGAAAAAAGATATTTAGTCCTAGTGGGGACTATTTTTCCTAGTGTTCCCAAAATGGAACAGTAAAATGTCAAACCCACAACTCATGCAACAATAGTAACTTCAGTATTTTCTTTTTATAGCACAATAGCATAACTAGTAGAGAAGTAATAGAAAAAAATTGCTGGTATACAATGTAGTGCAATAAAGTTGTATTTACCTATCTTTGGATGGTTCTTCAAAAATGTTCTGAAAAGTCACATCACTTTTTGACAAGTCCCAGCATGCTAGTATCAGTGGCAGTGACAGACTCTGTGCACCACATGATGTGTACCCTCATGAGGCAGACGTGTGAAAAAAATCAGACCTCGGTGATGACCTTGAGCAATAGGATGTAAATAATTCCCATGTCATTACAATTCCAATAATGGAAGATGGGGCATAAACTGGTTACTTAAACTCATGGATTTAAACATATTTGAGTCATGCATTTCAATCCTTTGAAATTCATGGAGGTTTATTTGTTGTTATTGGTAATCATGTTGTGTCATCTTTGGCCAGTGGACCACTTCTTCAAGTTGACTTGTGAGTCCTTACTTTCTGGCATGATAAAATGTTCCAGGCTCATCTTCTGTATTTCCTTTCTTAGATTTGACATCAGCCATTTCTTCAAGGAGCTCTGGGTTCCTTTAATGAGTAGTCCTTAAAGACCACAATCTAGGAGCTAGAGCTGGTTACTGCAGATGGGTTGATCGCTCTGTCCCTGTGTTCTCACTGAATGAATATAGCAAGGAAATAGACACGAACAAACACACACACACTACATAATATGTAATACATAACATTATATAAAATAACAGGCATATTTTTTAAGATAAACTACCTTATAAGTAGTACATTATATTTCTCACTCAACAGCTGAGTTACAAGTTTTTATTTAACTTTGTTGATCTTTCATCTGTATCTTCTTTTCCCCATGCTAAAAACCTCAATTCTCAATGACATTATTCTATATACTTATTTGGTTTACCCCACACTAGACACCCAATAGTCCCAGGCAAAACAAATCGGCAATATCATTACTGACAACAGCTTCTTATTTTTATACAGTTCTTTTTGTACTTAATGACATGTACCAAATTACTAAGTTTTAAAGTAATTGAGAGGAGTCCTTCCCTGTGCTCATGCTGCTCATTGGATACACAGTGGGGTTCACTGATTTCATTTGGATTTTGATTTTAAGAATGTCTTCTTAAAATTTTAATTTCATCTCATTGTTATGTGAACATTTACACACTTCCAAAGTCAAATGCAGAAAGCAAGGTGTATTTAAGGAAGTCTAATTTCTGATGGCCATCATTGTCCTTTTCATCTTCCCTTACTCTAGAGATAACTTTTATTAAAAGTTATGGTTTATTCTTCATTTGGTTTCTTTTAAACAATACAGATAGTTGCCTTTTTATGTTACGCTTTATGTAATTTTGGGGGCATAGAACCAAGAAGTTGCATAGCTCATGCCTGTAACCCTCGTGCCCTGGGAGGCTGAGGCAGGTGGATCCCTTGACATAGAGTTTGAGACCAACCTGAGCAAGGGTGAGATCCCGTCTCTTCTAAAAATAAAAAAAATTAACCAGGTATTGTGGCAGATGTCTGTAGTTCCAGCTACATGGGAGGTTGATGCAGGAAGATCATTTGAGCCCAGGAGTTTGAGGTTGCTGTGAGCTAGGCAGAAGCCATAGGACTCTAGAGCAAGGGACAGAGCAAGATTCTATAGAAGAAAGTAGTAAGAAGGAGGAGGAAAAGCAGAAGGAGGAGGAAGAAGAAAAAGAAGGAAGAGAAAAGAAAAAAAAAGGAACAAAGGAGTTTTCTGTGCCTTTGCTGGACTATAATTACTGGAGGTACAGTTTAAAAATCCCAGAACAGTTCAAATTCAAGAAGGTCATTACTGACTTCTTGTAATTCTTTAAGATTATAGAAAACTCTTGAAAAATTATTTTAGGTCTGGACCAATTTTTCTCTCTGACCTTCAAGCAAACTCTTCCATAGAATTTTTCAGCCATGTCATCAAGCCTTTCACCACCTACTTGCTGAACTTTAATTCATTTCATTTCCATGGAAGGAAGGAAATCCCTTGAAATCATTTATTAGTTCTTCTAAGAAAGCACAATCATTTGGGCCTCTGTAGCATCTGTCATGTAAGCAGCAGCGTCATGCTTTTCTCCTCGCAGGCTGGACTTAGGTTGAAGTTTTGATTCATAGTGTTTATATTGGCACCTAATGGACGAGCTGATTCGCACTTCCTAGAACCTAGAGTTGAGAGGCTGATTGGATGTGGGGGTCAGGGAAAGAACGTGTGCATCCTCTGTCAGGACCCACACCATGTCCACAAGGGAGGACACTGTGCGTGACCCAGAGGACACACAACCTTAACTTCAATGCTGTGCTGAGAAGCTGATTTCTCTTCATTGTTATGAAAAAAAGATCTCAAAGAATTATTCCATGACCTAATATTTTAATATTTTATCAAGCTGTCGATATATTGGAATATAAAGTTCTCTTCATTGCCCTTCAATACCTTGGGCTTTATAGAAAAATAGAAGAACCCTATTTTTTTCTTTTGTCTTTTTTTTTAAAGAAATATGTTCATTACCATGGCTACTTTTGTAACAGCATCAACAGTGGTCTTCCTGCTTTAACCTGTTCTTCCACCCAAATTTACCCTTCACAGAGTAGTCAGAGCAGAGAAATTTAACTTATTAGGTGTGGAGATTTAAAATAAAGCTACTGTGATTAAGGCAATGTCCCTTCAGCACAGAAATAGTCCTACTGGTCAACAGAACAGAACTGAGAACCCAGAAATAGACCCTTGCATATTTGATGCTTGTTTTGGGACAAGGTGGTATTGGAAAACAATGGGAAAGGACGGATTCATTGTCTTATGAGCATCTTTCCCTCCCAACTGCCCTTCATAGACATCATTTTTAATAGCTACATGGTATCCCATTGTATGAATGTACAACCATTGCACCATCATTTATTTAACCAATCCTCTAACCCTTAACATTCAAGCAGCTCCTATTTCTTGTATTATAAATAGTGCCACAATGGAGTTTTTGGATCTAAAACTCTGAACACGTTCTTAATATTTCCTTAGGATTAATTCTTCTAGTAGTAATGGTATGTCAAATAGTTTAGGTAGTTTAGGTATTTTGGAAAATCTTAGTCCACTTAGCAAGTCTTTCCCGAAAGGTCTTATACCTCCAATAGCAGCCTTTTACTGATATCATTACTTAAAATCTTTCTGCATTTAGGGAGCAAGGAAGGGTACCTCATACCCTTTGCACTTACTTGCATTTGATAACATATAATTTGCATTTACTTGATACATATAAAGTGAATCACTCCCTGATCCCCTCCAAACAACTGGCCCTTTTAGATTTTCTCTTGCAAAATGTTTGTTTCTGTCCTTGCACCAGTTACTAAACTGCTCTTTTTCATGCCAATCTGATCCACCAAGTAGACCAATGTGAAATTCATATTCCCTAAGCAACTACTTGTGTTCCATTGGTCCAGTACTTTCAAATGCTTCTTGCTACCCTTAGGATAGGAGACAGTCTTTAATCAGAGTATGATCTATACCAAACTAACCCCATTCTTGTTCTACCATAGCCCTTCTCATAAGACCCCTTGTCCTCTGTCAACTTGGTCTGTCCCCTATTCCTTTTCTATGACATATTCCTACCCCCATGCTTTGCCTGTCATTGTTCTTATGATTTTCTTCTTTTCATTTGCATAGTTTCTTATCTCCCTTCATGCCTGGCTCAAGGGCATTACTCTCTTAAAACTTTCCCTGGGAGAATACCACTCTGACCTTCCAAAACACTTGCTATCATACTTCCCGTGCTTCTTGCTGTCTACCATTTTAAAATTGCTCTTTTGGGAGTACACGTCCTGACTGAAGTGTGACACTCTCAAGGAAGAAGACAGTCCACCTTGAGGTTCTCGTATGTGAGTGTTTTGTACAGTCCCAAGAACATAGTGTGGATGCTTTTGAGGGATCTGCCAATGCCACGTTGGGGAAAGATGAAATTTTTACCCCCTTATATCTTCATACCCCTAAATCTTATGATGATTTTTTTACTGAATTTCCTGATTTTTAATGATAACATCTGATTTCCAGGGGAGTAACTGTTTTAAATGCAAATAGTGGTTGTGGTAAAGTCTGCTGAAGTTGGTGAAATGGCCGTTATTGGGTCATCCTGGAATGCTTTGGCTTCCTGCTTCTATCACTGCATAGCCCTGATCTCAGCATGGGCTGGGGCTGCCAAACCCTGGAGAAGGGGGAAGTAGTGCACAGAGGAAAGTGGAATAAAGGACAAGCTCCATCTCTGCTATGTACAGCCTGTGTTGTCATAGGAAGTCCAGCCAACTTTCTTCACCTGCATGCCAGGGATAGTAGTATATGCTCCAGGATTACTGGGGGAGGTAGATGAGATAATGTGTATAGAGCATGCAAAGTGCCTCCACAGAGCCAAAACTCAATATGTGGAAGTTATTATTAACATAAGCAGAAAGGAAGAATTTCTGTCTTTGCATGAAGCAAGAGGCTGAGTCAAGGTGAATAAAAATAATCAGGCATGTTCAGGGTAATAAGGAACAAAGGGCTGGGGTCTTCTGTGGGGGCTCTAGATAAAGCACTTGTCCTCTCCTGTAGGGCACTAATCCCAGTGCTGTGTAGGGGAATCAATGTGGATGCAGCAGAGTGTGTGTGCAGTGCTGACCTCTGAAGGTAGCACTCGTGGCTCCCAAAAGTCACTGGAAACTGCAGCTGGAGTTTTTAGACTCTAAAAACATAGTAATTGTGGACTCTTCTGGAGTCTACAAGACAGCTGTACTAACTGGTTCTATAAGGAAGAATTGAGAAAGGAAAGGGAAATAGAAAGGGCAGACAAAGAGGCAAAAAAGAAAGCAAAAGTAGCAATGTGGATGCTAGAGAAGGCAGAATTTAAAGTTGAAGGTATAAAATGAAATAAAGAGTGATATTATACAACGTGAAAAGGCACACTTTACAAAGAAGCTACAATATCCATAGACCTATATGCACCACACAACATAACAGCTAAATACATAAAGAAAAAAAAACTTAAAATAAATTTTAATTAAAATAAGATTTGGAGATATCTATACACATCTCTCTGAATTAGACATATAGAGGAAACAAAAAAATTAAGGACAGGGTAAATTTAGTATAAAGAAAACTTAGCAGGAGGGTTAAATTGCTGAAGTTAATGTTATCTGAGGAACCAGTAAGTTCACTGTGGCAAGAAAATGAAATCACTGGTATTACCATTGAGAAATACAGACAAAAAGGATCTCTTTTGTGCTAATATGTTTGAGTATCTAGAAAACTCAAGAGAACCTAATGAAACACCAGACAAATAAATAAGGAAATTTGGTAAAGATGGTAAAGATAAATATATAAAAATCACCAGCTTCCCTCTCTATTAGCAATAAGCACCCAGATAAGAATAGGGAAAAATGACAATAGAGGTTAAAAAAACTATATGAACACTTAGGGTTAAATTTAGCATAATAGGAACTTGGACTCAAGCTCTGTATTCCCGTGGTCACTTGCTATCCCCTCTGCAGTGAGATCTACTAAATTGTGACCTTGGTTTCAGCACTGACTCTTCTATGTTCTCTGTCCTATTCTCAGAGTTTTCTTTTAACTCTTTTAGTAATTATCCACCATTTAATAGTAAGTTTTATATAAAATTTTCCTGTTTATATTAGTGGTGTGGTTTCCATCCCTAGCCAGACTCTAATTAATGCAGACGTGTATAAACAAAATGATAAAAGACTCCAAATAAGAACTAAACAAATAGGCAGATATTTCTCAAGACTAAATATTGTAAGAAAAAAAAAATCCATTCTTCCCAGAGTACATATATACTATACTTTAATGCAGTTCTAATCAGAATTCTAGTAAGGTTTTCATTATTTTTGGAAATGGATAAAAATATCTTAAATTCTAATGGAAGTATAATTACATACGAACAGATAAGAAAAGCATGAAAAATATGAATTGTGATGGGGGCTATGACTTGCCAGATATAAAGTCATAGCAATAAAATCTAAGTGGTATTGGCAGAGAGATAGACAAAGATGTCAGTGGAACAGAATGGAAAAATCCAGCAAAAGATCCTAGGACACATTAGAATTTCATATATGATAAAGACAGAATTTCATTTCAGAGGGCAAAGAGTGGCTTATTTAAGAAATTGTGCTGGTACAAAAGGCCAGCCATCTAAAGCAGAGCTTGGCAAGCATTTTCTGTCAAGATGCAGATAGTAAATATCTTGGGCTTTGTGGGCCTTACGGTCTCCGTTGCTACTACACAACTCTGCTCTTGCAGTATGAGCAGTGGAAGACAATATGTAAATTAATGGGCGTGGTGGCTGTTCTCCAATAAAACTTTATTTGTAAACACATGCAACTGGTCTGTGGGCCACAGTTTATCAATCCTTGGTCTAAAAGAAAACAAAATTAGTCTCCGTCTCTGACCAAATACAAAAATAAATTCTAGATGGAGTGCTTAAATGTAAAATATCAACCACATAAACCTCTTAGAAGAAAAATCCACATGGACTAAGGTATGATCACATTCGATAAACCAATCTAGAACATGCCTTGGGGGAAAGACTCCCTATTCAATAAATGGTGCTGGGAAAACTGGATATCCACATGTAAAAGACTGAAACTGGACCCTCACCTTTCTCCACTCACAAAAATTGATTCAAGTTGGATAAAGGACTTAAATTTAAGGCATAACACAATAACAATCCTGAAAGAAAGCATAGGAAAAACACTGGAAGATATTGGCCTAGGGAAAGACTTCATGAAGAAGACTGCTGTGGCAATTGCAACAACAACAAAAATAAACAAATGGGACTTAATTAAACTCAGAAGCTGCTGTACAGCTAAGGAGACAACAACCAAAGCAAATAGACATCCTATCCAATAGGAAAGGATATTTGCATATTTTGAATCAGACAAAGGCTTGATATACAGGATCTATAGAGAACTCAAATTAATCCACATGAAGAAAGCCAACAATCCCATATATCAATGGGCAAGAGACATGAATAGAACCTTCTCTAAAGAAGACAGAAGAATGGCTAACAAACATATGAAAAAATCCTCATCATCCCTAATTATTAAGGAAATGCAAATCAAAACCACTCTGAGATACCATCCATCTCCAGTGAGAATGGCCCACATCAAAAAATCTCAGAACTTCAGATGCTGACGTGGATGTGGAGAGAAGGGAACACTTTTACATTGCTGGTGGGACTGCAAACTGATACACCCTTTTTGGAAGGAAGTATGGAGAACTGTCAAAGAACTCAAGCTAGACCTCTCATTTGATCCTGCAATCCCATTACTGAGCATCTACCCAGAAGGTAAAAATTCTTTTTATCATAAGGAAACTTGCACTAGACTGTTTATTGCAGCTCAATTTACAATCACCAAACTGTGGAAACAGCCTAAATGCCCACCAACCCAGGAATGGATTAACAAACTGTGGTATATGTACACTATGGAATGCTATTCAGCCATTTAAAAAAAAAATGGAGACTTTACAGCCTTTGTATTAACCTGGATGGAATTGGAACACATTATTCTTAGTAAAGCATCACAAGAATGGAGAAGCATGAATCTCATGTACTCTATTTGTATATGAGGACAATTAATGACACGGTGGGGATGAGGGAAGGGGAGACCAGAGAGAGAAAGAATGAGGGAGGGGTGGAGAAAGGAAGAGCAGAGAGAGGGAAGGAGAGAGGGGGGTGGGGTCTTGGTGTGTGCCACACCTTTTGGGGGCAAAACAGGATTGTAATAGGGACTTTACCCAACAAATGCAATCAGTGTCACATGGTTTCTTGTACCCTCAATGAATCCCCAACAATAAAAATAAAAAATAAATAAATAAGAGAGTGAGAAAAATAAAAAATAATAAAATAAAATAAAATAAAGGTAACCTGAGGGTTTAGATGAGTTCTTTGCTGACTGTTGGCCAGATTTTTGGTAAATCAAAATACCTTGCCAAAGATCTTTATGAAGACCCAACCTAAATTCCACTATCATTTAAGGGTAATGACCAATTCTCCAAACCCCAACATGAGAATAGGTGCTCTTGGATTAACCACCCCAAATGACTCATACACTAGTGTATCAAGTAGAGTAACTGAAGAAGATGCTTTCAAAGGAGAAAAAGAGCTAGTATTTAGCCTTCAGGATGTGTTTGGAGAACTTTTAGTGAGCATGGCAACAGATTGTGCTAAGAGTGGAGGGTGGAAAGTGACGGACAAGAGTTAAAGTATACCGAGAATGTCTGTGGGCTTCCCTGGGTCGGGAAATGTCCCTATACTCTAAAAACTGGAGAAGTAGAGTAAATCTCTCATGGGAAGTTGGAGCTGGATCCAGAAAATCCTACAGACAGGCATGAAGAATACTTGCTTTGGAAAGACTTGGATAGTTAGGTGCCTGTAACATCTTTTAAAAGTATGAGGAGTAGAGATTTAAAAAGAGTGACTGGAAATGAAGAATAGCGGCCAGAGAAAGATGGCAGATTAGAAATAGCTCCTTATTAGCCACACATAGTGAAATAAGTGAACAAGCACTTCAGTCACCCAGGGACATCACTCCAAGAGCACAGCAAAGCAATGGTGGACAGTGAGGAGGTCTGAAGCTGAGGAAAGCTAGCAAAGAAGGCAAGTGCTTGCATATTAGCAGGGGCTGACTGGCCAGCCCTCATGCATAGGATTGGGAAGAGAAAAGGGCTACCCTGTAGGTTTTTGGTTTTGGCCTGGACCATTCACTGGGGCTGCCTTGGAAGGTTGGAATGATTAAGTGGACTCAAACAGGGTCCAGTGGCTGGGATTAAATACTGGATGGGGTGGATGTCTCATTGACTTGGCTGCTAGGAGGGTACCACCATTGTGAGAAGGTTATACTGGAGGAATGATCTGCAAGGTCCTACTGCATATGTTGGCTGAGCTCAGGAAACAGACACTACACCCCTAGGAAGGCCACTTTGTTGGCAAGGAGTACTGTTTTACATGCTTTCTGAGGAAGCTGGCAGAAGCCTTGGGAACCCAATCCAGTGGGGACTGAAGACTGTCAAGAGAACCAGGCCCTAACTGAGGGAAAGAAGGTCAGGAAGATAGGACTGAATCTCCTCTAAAACTAGAAAGTGGCTTCCAGCCCACATTGTATATATAGCAAAAGCAGCATGTGTGTATCCTAAATCCACAGCACCTGGTATGTGTGTGTGTGTGTGTGTGTATGTATATACATATATATACACATATATCATTAAGAAATATAAAAAAATTGGGAATAGGAATATTTATTTTTGCTCCTTTTCCAAAGGTTTTCAAAGTTTTTTTTATTGTTTCCTTTTGGGGGGTTGGTGTGTTTTTTTGGTATTGTTTGTGTTTTTACTTTTTCATGTTTACTTTCTTCAATAGTAAGGGCTTCTCCATTTTTTGTTGTGATTTTTCAGCCCCTTTTATTCTTTCTACCTTTTTTACTTTTCTCTCGTTTTCTCTCTTTTGGTAGAGATTTTTCTACTTTTCACATCTTTCCCCTATAAATTTCTCATATAACAGCTAAGATATCACTTTTTTCCTTTATCTTATATAATTGCATTCTCAATTTTCTGTATCTATTTTTTTTTCTTCTTTTCTCTGAGTGCTGCAGGGTTATGCCATTGGTGTAGTTGTAGGGGTCACAGCATTGCTCTGGCTCAAGGAGGTCACAAACTCGTGGTCTAGGGTGTCCCTCTAGTATTCCCTTGAGAAAGAAAGTAGTGGTAGCTCCCCACTGAATCATACTGCTAGGGTTTTTTACTATATTTTGTGGAGTCTTGCTTATGCCCAGGATAGTAAGGAGCTCCTAACTTAGAGAGACACATCCAGACCAGACCCTCAAAGGCATAGATTTGCAGGTGTGGACATAGTACCCTGATAATCATCACCATTTTGCCTGTACTCTCTTTCTTTCTGACCCCCTTCTCTCCTTCTTTTCAATTCTTCTCTTTTACTACATCTTGTTTTTTCTTTTCCTTTCCTTTTTTTTTTTCTCCTCTTTTCTTCCACCCCCCACTCCTTATGCTGTTTATCCTTTTGGCCTCATACCAAAAAGCCACATAAACACACACACTCTAAGACAAGGTAATATAACGTGAAGGAGGAAGTAAGAAGGAAAGCGTATGGGGAAAGAAGTGAAGAATGAGAACATACCCATGTGGGGGAAGGGCAAGATGGCCTACTAGAAGCAGTTTCCCACAGAGGCTCCTGTCCAAAAGGAAGGATAGCATCCAGAAACTGCCTAATTGAGCCAAAGACTGGGATCCCAGCTGAGAGATAGAAGTGATAACTGCAGGTCACCTCTGCTGAGTCAAGCTGCAAATCCAAGAAACCAAGCTTCAGGCATAAAAATTGAACTAAAGTTTTCTGCCATTCTGAACTTCCAGTACACCTTTCCCCCCTTACCTAATGAACCAGAAGCCAACTCCTGCTGAAACTGAAAGAAGAGAACTTGAGCAGCACCCACCCTCCTTGTCTGCCAGACCAGGCGCCGTGCCAGGTAAGAGACTCTGAGCCACATCCAGCCCCAGCCTGCCCTGGCCAGGGACTCCACCAGGAGCCCAAAATGGCTTCCTTCGGCTGGCCAGGCACCCAGCCCACCTCCTGTTGCAGACAGGGACTCCACCGGGACCACCGAGTGGCTCCAATGTGCACCCCGCCAACCCCCAGCCTGCCACCTGCCTTGGACAGGGACTCCGCAGGGACCACCGCATGGGTCTGATCCATGCCCTGCCAGCCCCCGGTCCACTGCCCACAGGAAACTGGGACTCAGCCAGAACTACCTCACAGGTCTGCTCCACGCCTGGCCACAACTAACAGATGGCTCCAATCCACACCCTGTCTGCCCCTGGCCTGCTGCCCACTGCAGACAAGAACTCCACCGGGACCACAGTGCAGCTCCAATCCACACACCGCCACACTCTGGTCCACCATCCACCGGAAACAGGGACTCTGCCAGAAGTAGCATGCAGGTAAGCTCCAAGCTCCATGCTCCGCTGGGCCCCCGGGACTCTGCCAGGACCACCATGTGACTCCAATCGACTCCCCACCATCCCTTGTGCCACAACCCACTGTGGACAGGGACTACACAGGGACCACAGAGTGTCTCCAATCTGCGCCCAGCCATCCTCAGCGGCTGAGGCCAAGGATTCCACCAAGACCCCGTAAGGCTTAGCTCCATGCACCGTGGCCAAGGATTCCATCGGGACCTCTGTGAAGCTCTCTGCTACACTCTATTGGGCCTTGGCCCACCAACCACAGAGGCCAGGGACTCCACTGGGACCCCTGCGTGGCTCCATGCAGTGCCCTACCGGGCTCCCTGCCTGCCGCCTGCCCTGACTACAGATTCTGCTGGGAACCTGCTGGGTCTTTGCCTGCTGCCTGCTTTGGCCGGGGACTCCACCTGCAAATGCAAAGCCCTGGGACCCCATGCCCACTGGTCCTCTGCCTGTACACCCTAGTCGGAACTCCAGGAGCTGCACAACCTGCATCCTCCTGTATCCTCTCTGCCTCCAAACTGGCCCTGCCCATCTGGCCAGAGACTCCAGAGGCTGCATGACCTGAGCATTCCCTCTGGAGCCCTCCTCTGGGCCAAAGACTGCTGGAGGAGCAGGCTCTATTTGACAAGGCCACCCGGTGCCAGGCACTCCCAGAACCATGTGCACCATCCCATGCCCTGCTGCTGGATCTGGGCATGCCACACTCCAGAGCTGCTTCTGCAGCCAGAAATACCTGGCTGGGTCAAACAGAGGAACTATGCAAGGTCACTCCCTATAAAGATCCAGCAACAACAGAGTAATCCCACCGGGGTCTCATCTTGGACAGACACCTCCCCAACTCTGAGCATAGTCAGAGGTAATGATGAAAAATAATCATGATGGGAAGAATACTAGAAAAACTGCAGGTCCCTCTGCTGAAACCTTTCAAGAGTTTGGTCCTAAAAGAGGATGGTCATCAACTTTTAATCTCCTAAAACAAAATAACTTTCAACCCAGGATCCTGTATCCAGCTAACTGAGTTTCATTTATGATGGAGAAATTATACTTTAATGACATCCACATGTTGAAGAAATTTGCCATAACTGAACCAGCTCTCCAGGATATTCTCAGAACTATCCTCCATAATGACCAGCATAATCCTCCACCACAAAAGTAAACTCACTCAGAATATTTTGATCAAATTCTAACTACCACAGTTGTGAAAGGATTATAAATGTCCACCGGACTTTCGAAAGGCTTGTCAATATTCTCAATTAAGGTGAAAGTTTTAAATTGTCCTCTAAAGAGGCATAGGTTGGCTGACCGGATACAAAAACTCAGGCCAGATATCTGCTGAATACAAGAATCTTATCTTCCCTTAAAAGATAAATACAGACTCAAGGTGAAGGGATGGTCATCTATATTCCAGGCAAATGGAAATCAGAAAAAAGCAGGTGTTGCAATCCTATTCGCAGATATAATAGGCTTTAAACCAACCAAAATAAGGAAGGATAAGGATGGACACTTCATATTTGTTAAAGGTAACACTTACTATGATGAGATTTCAATTATTAATATATGTGCACCCATCCAGAATGCACCTCAATTTATAAGAGAAACTCTAACAGACATGAGGAACTTGATTTCTTCCAGCTCCATAGTAGTTGGATATTTTAACACCCCTTTAGCAGTGCTGTATGGATCCTCCAAAAAGAAGATAAGCAAAGAAATTTTAGATTTAAACTTAATCATTCAACACCTGAATTTAACAGATATCTACAGAACATTTCATCCTAACAAAACTGAATACAAATTCTTCTCATAAGCCCTGTAACATACTCCAAAATCGATCACATCCTAAGTCACAAGTCTAACCTCAGCAAATTTAAAAGAATAGAAATTATTCCTTGTATCTTCTCAGACCATCATGGAATAAAAGTTGAACTCAATAACAACAGGACTCTGCATACTCATACAAAAACATGGAAGCTAAATAACCTTATGCTGAATGATAGATGGGTCACAGACAAGATTAAGAAGAAAATCACCAAATTTTTGGAACAAAATGATATTGAAGACCTGAGTTACCATACCCTCTGGGATACTGCAAAGGCAATCCTATGATGGAAATTTATAGCACTGCAAGCCTTCCCCAAGAAAATGGAAAGAGAGGAAGTCAACAACTTAATGGGACATCTTTAGCAACTGGAGAAGGAAGAACATTCCAACCCCAAACCCAGCAGAAGAAAAGAAATAACCAAAATTAGAGCAGAATTAAATGAAATTGAAAACAAAAGAATTATACAACAGATCAATAAATCAAAAAGTTGGTTTTTTGAAAA
>CAUYON010014979.1:0-41879 GCA_963573935.1 Arctocebus calabarensis | reverse complement strand
CAACCACGCCAACATCTCTGGTTTTGGGATTTTGTTATGTGGGCTAATCTTACTGGGGTTAGATGATATCTCAAAGTAGTTTTGATTTGCATTTCTCTGATCATTAAGGATGATGAGCATTTCTTCATGTGTCTGTAGGCCATGACATGTTAACTTTCTAATTAAAGTTCTAGAAGTTTGCTTTTAGCCCAAAGGTATTTAATTTCTAAAGACATCAGAAATTTGAATTCAAGAAAATTCATCATCCTCTCTTATTTCTTTTTTTAGGACAAACTTTGGACTCAGCCAGTTACAACAAAAAAACAAAAACTTTTTTTGAGATGAATTAAAATTATTACTGACAATATACATTAAGACAGAACAATATTTTATAATATTGGAACATACATATAATCAATAGTTAATCTGTTTTGTTCTATAGGACATGATGAAGGCACTGGTTATTAACCAAGGCTTTGACTGGAATAGCATTTCCAGATGTGTCTAGACTGCATTAAGGAATTAAGGTTGACTTTATAAGGTTGGTCTTTGGAAAAACTGGCCAGATACCCATTAATAATATTTCCTGATCTTTGGTAAGTAATGAAGGTTACTTTCTGACAGGTCCAGGAATCAAAATGTGCTTGCAGACCTCAAGAGAAGAGGAATTTACCCAACGCATACAGGTATCTAACGGCACAGGTGAAACCTAGGCTTGTGGAAGGCTTTCAAGTCTAACGTGAGATTCCCTATAAAAGGTTCCAGCAAAGCCAATTTTAAAGGGAAGAAAAGCCGAGATGGCTAATAATTATTCTTGCTACATTCATGCAAATAATCAGACCCAGTATAGTAAAGATATAGTTTATTTTGGCAACTAAGTTAGTTCTGCTATAATTTGTCTTTAGTGAAGAGAGAAACTGGAGAGAGAAAAATGGCTCGAGGAGAAAAAAGACTGTAGCCTACCTGAATTAAATCCCAGCCTTGTCTGTAATGTTAGCTCATAAAATGAGACATAGCTGTTTTACCAAACTGATCTGTTAAATGGGATTAAGAGGCTGGCCAAAGAGTATAGAATTATATATAGTAGTCATATTTGTTCTGAAACCATGAAGCTCAACAAGGGTTGCTTGCTGACCACATTAGAAAATTTGTGCAGCGTTGAATGGTCTATATAGATACCTCAGGAAAAAATGGAACCTGAGTGAGATTTCCCAGTAAATGGTGACATGGTTTCATTAGTGGCCCCACAACCAGCTGTTGTTTAGGAATATTTACTTGAATTGTCCAGAACCTTGCATCAGTTCTTTAGGAACTCTTAAAACTACGTATTATTTTAAGAACTATGCTAAGTCTGTAAGTAGGAATACTAATGTTCTCACTGTGTAAACCTTAGCATTGAAATTCAGAACTTGTAAATGTTTGTAGATAACTGCTAAATAGTTTCATTCTCTTACACTGAACCCAACCTTGACTTCCTCCCTGTCAGCGTAAGGGAGACAGAAATCCACAAACGTATGCAAGGTGACTGAGGTCATGCAGAAGCCAGAAGAAAGCCTGGAGAATTTCTGTGAAAGACTGTGTGAAACACACAGACTGGCAAATCTTTGTATGACGTTACTAAGAGAGGAGAGACTGAATTAAATAGACAGAAGCTCTAGGAAGAGTAACGAGAAAGATCTCCTCTTGGGTAATTAGCTGTGTTCTATTTAGTTTTTTGTGTCTGTACATCTTTTCTCTCTGGAGGATCAAGGAGAGGATCAGGTCCAGATCAATGATCAGAACCCGGTCCCCCTTAAACCAAAGTAGAAAGGACTTTATACCATCCTCCTGACCACACGCATGGCAGCAAAAGTGGAGAGGATCCTCGCCTGGATTCCTCACAACTGGCTGAAGAGAGCTTCACTGCCACATGGAAAGCAAAGGCAACTTTTAAGATGGTCAACATACCCTGCTCCTGCCACATACTGGGAGCCAGCTGGTCAATGCACAGCTGAAGCCTGAGGAAACTCCTCGAAGGACCTTCCTTAATTGGACTTTGGAATTTGGGAAAAGGAGAGGAGGGATGTGACACAGGGAAAAGTGAAAACTAGTATGTATATTAGCCCAAGACCATGGTACAACTAAGCCCTGGGTCGAGAACCCGAGAGGAGTCAAGTCCCAGAGATCTAAGTGCTCATCTGGACCAGAGAAATAGGAAGGCCCTACCTGGTGACTCTGAAGTTTACTGCCTGTAATGCCATCGACAGTGCTGTAGCAAAGGAACTGCACGACAGATCAGAAATACTTCTGTGCCTTAGATTTTTAGAAAAGTGATGTAAAGTTGAATGTGAAAAGTGATTAATATCAGCTCCTGCAGAAGGAAGCTGATATTGAGACCTGCAAATTAAAATACATATATGGAGTCTCAAAAGGGGGGAATGAGACAGGATAGTTGAGAAGGGCGAGGTCCAGGAGAACAGTTCTTCTCAAGAAGACCACAAGGATACACCTGCAGGGTCCTCTCCATGGTGACTCAGCTCTTGGGAATTAATAGACTTAACCTCCCGGAACTTGGAAATTTTCATTTCTGGGAAATCTTGTAGTTCAGAGGGGGCCGGAATAGCATCTCCTGCTTGATTCAAGCTGGCCAATGAAAAAGGTACGTATGGGTTGGAACTTTTTGACTGGAGATACAAAGGAAAAGACCAAGCCAGTCAGGGAGTGTGGCCATTTGGAATTCGTCTATGCTGCAAGTTCCTGGCCAGTGAATAAAGCCCTTCCTCTCATTTAAAAAAAAAAAAAAAAAGTAAAGAAAAAAGATAATGTTAATTATGGAATAATGATATTAAGCAAACATCATTAATTTTACAGGTATAATAATGTCAGTGTAGTTATGTCAAGAATGTCTTATTTGTTAGAAATGTACACTGAGTTAGTTACGGGTAAAGTGGTATTTAGCAGTTATGGTTAGTGGAAAAATAAAACACAAGTGGCAAAAGTTGAAAACTGTTGAACCTGAGTTATAGGTAACAAGTACATGGAAATTTATTATATTATTCCCTCTCTTCTATATATGATAGAAATTTTTATCGTTAAATATTGGCATATTAAACTATTTCTTTGAACACCTAGAAGACATTTTTATCAAATTCACATGTGAAAAAGCTCACGTGACATAAAGGAGAGAAAATATTTGGCACATCTGGATTCAAATCAGCAATCATCATTCTAGTTTAAATCCCATAAGATGAATTTTAACACAAAAAAATACCATTGATAATGTTCAGAATGAAAGCTTACTGAATTGCAGTTCATGAGAAGATGTCCACATTGCTTATATGAAAATGATTTCACAGCATCTACAAGTGAAGACATTTTAAAAATGGTGGATGCAAAGAACTAATTTTTCTTCTGTTTTTATTTCATAATAACAGGCTGAGATTGTTTAGTTCTAAACTTTTAGTTATACAATTAACAGTCTTGTAAATTCCATTTTTTGCTTTCCTGTGATCAAACAGAATATATTGGGTATGATTTGTGCATTGTCTTAATATCTTATATCACTATTGGTCACCATGTGTCTAGCTATAGTATACTTGATATCTCTGGTGGATATTGAGGAGGGGAGAAGAGTCTGCTCTATGGTGGCTGCCTGGATTATTTTTTCTGCCTCCTTGACTCATTGCTAAATTCTCACTTCTCAATATTTCAGTCATATAGTTCTCAGAGCCTGCTACCTCATCTAATGCCCCAAACAATAGAGCTATCCTGCTCTACTTTTTCAACCTGTAGCATAATTTGAGGATAAATCTGTTTTATGTGGGAAATTAGATTAGGCACTATTTGGGAGGGCTATATTTTCTAGGAGGTGTTTTGTTAATTTTTGTTTTTGCCTAAAATTTTATCCAGCTAGCTAAGATCAAAAACAAAAACCCATCTGAACACCAATAAGCAAAATGACTATTATCAAATAGGTAACCATTTGCACTTTAAATAATTTTTTAAATTCATTCTGAGTCTCTTCAAGTACAAGAGTTGTCTCACGAAATCTAAGGATTGAGAGGAATACTTGTTGCTTGCAAGTCCAGGTTTCCTAAACTTGAGTCATTAGTTAGACACATTAACAATTTTTTTTGTATATCACTATAATTATTTATTTATTATATCAAATTAAATCAATTGTTTTACATATATTTCTTTTGGGAGAAAAATTTGTATCAATACCAGGATTGTACTTTTTTTTTTCATTTAAAAAAGTTGGCTTGGAAATATTCAAATGAGTCAAGAAACAAATTTTAAAATTTATGTACGACTTAAAATTTATGCCTGTCACTACCGGGAATGTTTTATTACAGTATAGTCCTCTGTACCCACAGATTTAGCATCTGTGGATTGAACCAATGATAAGTCAAAAAGATTTTGGGGGAAAAAAGCTAAATGAAAAAAATAACACTATAGTAATTGAAAATAATACAAATAAAATACGGCATAAAATACAGAGTGTATACATTGCACTAGGCATAATAAATAATCTACAGATGAATTAAAGTGTACAGGAAGATGTGTGTAGGTTATGCCCAAATACTACATCATTTTGTACATGGGACTTGAGCCTCTGTGGATTTTGGCACTGGGGGCAGGTAATACTATGGGAGCCAATCCCCTGAAGATACTGAGGAACAGCTAGTCAAGTAGCATCTGAATCTTTGCTACTTCCTCACTAGATGTAAACTCCTGATATCAGAGTTTTTCTTATTCTGGCTCCCTGTCACCTCGAATAGCACCTAGCTATTTTAAGCATTCAGCAAATGTTAATTAAATGAATAAACACATGTAACTAAAACACAACTTGCAAATTCATATTATTATCAACTTTGATACACTTTTAATATAAGCAGTGACAATGTTGAAATAACCGCCCTTCATATCAAATTCTCTGAATGCTGCATTGGCTAGCACTGCTCTGCTTTTTCTTGAGGAATATCATAGATTTAAGCTGCAGAGTTGATTTCTTTATTACATGTAATTCATCCACCCCAAAAATGATTAATACATTTTTATGTTTGTTAGTTGATGGAATATAATGATGGCAGAAAAATGATAATTTCACTATCATGAAAGATGTTTGATTGAGTTTTAACAAAAATATGATTCCACAGGTTAATTTTCTCTGTATAAATTATGTGTTTTAAATTTTAGTATTCCCCAGATGTCAAATTTGATCCTTTAGCTTAAGAGATTTATAGAGTTTTCTCCTGCCAAAATGATGTTGAAATGCTCCAAAAAGAGAGATATATGTTTATGACTACCAATAAATGGATCCAAATCATGAACTTGAGAATTGTGGATGGCTATGGATTTGAAAACTGCTACAGTAAATATCAGGAAGGATGGCTCCATCAAGGCAGAGCAGGGCATGCAAAGTCATTCAGAGTTACTGGCGTCTTGAAGAGCTGAGAATAGGGTGTTTGTGTATATATGTCTAGAAAACTGAAATCTGACATTTTATAGAGTCTGGAAAATGTAGAAGCTGAGACAGACAGCTTCTGTATCTTAATTATTTCATATAAGAAAAAAACTCACTGTTATCACTAGGATATTTGGTAAAAGTTTTTTTTTTTTTTCCTCCCAGTATACATTTGTGATTGCTTGGGAAAGAAGAGTGGCTAAATACTAGAAGGGCAGACGAAGGAAGATGCTAGAAAGTGAGCAGATTTACAGCCAAGGTGTATGTAATATAATCTGAAACATTTTAAAAAGTCAGCCCTTTAATAGGTGTCATGTCTACACATATGAAAAATTTTACTCATATTTCATTTATTCTTTATTATTTGAAGTCTTGTCCACTATGTTGTACAAAATGTGAATGATTATGTCTCAGTAATTAAATATTTTCATTGGTCTATAAATTAAACTTAAAATTTCTTAGTAATGAATAGCTAATTTTAAAAATCCTGCCGACAGGCTTATTAATTCTGCTTGTATTTATTTAGTATCTACTCTATGGAAGAGGCTTTGCCAGATAGATACTCAGGAATAAGGTGAAAAAGACAAAAAAAAAAAAAAAAAGCTACATTTCAACTGTGGTGACTATTCCAGGGCACTGGGATTGCTTTTTTACATGTTTGACCAAATTTGCTGGAATTATAAGGCTATGTGGGAGAGAGAGCCAGATTATAACGTAAAAGTTATTCTGTGCACTAATCAGAAATGTTTAAGAAATACTGCACTCAAATAAGTTAGTTGTCTGTGGTGAGAGAACTGTGGTCTACCCGAGACTATTTTGACGATTGTATCTGATTCTCTTGCAACCCATGCCATGTCTGCAAGGTTGTAGGTACTCAGTGTTTGTTGGATCTTAGGCAAAAATAAACAAGGAAACATATTTATTAAAACAGTGATGTGTCTCTGTGTTCATTAAACCTCAAAATAAATCTGCCGTAAGCAGCAAGGCTGGATTATTTTTGTTTTCAGTGCCAGCTTGGTAATTTGAAGGCTCCTGCCTAGGGAAAAGAAATGTCCAGAAAAATTCTATCAAATGGAGAGTGTTATTGGAATTGCAACTTGCTAGGTGATCGCGTCAGCTAGAGCTGAGCAGAACAGGGGAATCAAATCTATTTGAAATTTCTTAAGTAGATGGGCAGTACTCTGACTTTGGGACGAAGGTTACAAACTGAGGTTAAACCCTTAAGTAAGGAGGAATCAGAAGTTCACTCCAGCTTTAAACAAATGGGGCTTTTAGAAGCTGCAGCTATAAGAAAAATTAAGTAGACAATGGCGGTAACCTAGATCTTCAGCTGGATAAATGACCAGATCACAATGAAAGAAATAAGTAAAAACAAAAAAGGGACAACTGAATCATAAGTAGGGTCAGGAGTGGTAGTGAGCTTTCAGACAAATCTTCATGAAGTTATTGGCACTGCTGTAGCAAATGCAGATGGATTGAGGAAATATGAAATCCATTAAATTTGATTCAAGCAAAGAGAATGTTTTAGGAAAATACATAGCAAAGATGGATTTTTTCACAGGAAGTCAGGGGTAAGGAATGGAGGATTTTATTTGTAAGAACTTGAGGAGTCATTACATTTTTTAAATGGGAGAATTAGAAAGTAACAAGTTTGCATCATAATAGTGTCCTGAATAAGTAGAAGAGGGAAGAAAATTAATTAAAGAAACAGTAGGTAACTATTGTAATGGACAGTAGAAATAATAGGCTTTGCTATATGACAGACATGGTATTAAGCATTTATACGCCATACCCACATTAAATCCCACAATAATCTTATGAAGCAGAGGCTGGTTCTACCCCTATTTTATTGCTGATGAATCTCAAATGCAGAGAGACTGTGTTTCTTGCTATAGTCAAAGTTCTAGAAGGTAGAAAGGTACAACCAGGAAGCAATATCTGAGTATATAAACTGAGCTCTTAATTACCAAGCCACATTATCTCTATACATAGCATTTTACATCCAGGATTATATTCCTTATATGTTTTAGAACAAAACAGCTCTTTGAATGAAGATTTTAAAGTTTGTGTTAACTTCCTTTTAAATCTCCAATGAGTCTCTTATAGCATAAACCAATTAGGCATATGTTCAAGACCAACTTGGCAGATTTCACTATAATACAAGACTGGGCTCTTATTTTCCTTTCCGTGTGTGTCCTTTAGAGCTTCAGATTTAGCCTCTGGCTGACTTTGGATATTGATTCCATTTTGCTGCCAACATCATTCATGTAGAAATCTAACCTGATCTATTAATATATCCAAGTCTGCCTTCTGTGGCATAGGCTTGAAGTGAATTTTTAAAGACTATGTTTGCAGTCAGCTTTATTTCTAGACCTTTACAGAGAGGATCACCAAAAATAAGTTTCCCCTACCCTGCCCCCATATAGACTCCTGTCTCATTCAAGACCCTTCTTCTCAAGGGTGTGAATTCTCAGTCAGAATTTTGTATTGCAAAACCTCCCCAGCTACAATTCTGTTATTTCACACAGAACTGTCATTTTGCCATCTGGCCAAATGGCCTTCTCTTCTTTAAAATGCTTGACTTCCATAAATATATAGAAACTATATATTCATTGCTTATCTGAATTCCACCCATTCCCTCAAGATCACATCCCACCTCTGCTGTTGACCAACTGCTTAGGCCCCTGTGCTATTTCCCCTGCATGTCCATAGCACTAATAAGTAGCAGTCATTACTAATTTCATCTTTGACTTCTTTCTGTGGTTAAGCATATTTTTATATAGCCACATAAGTCTTAAGTTCAGTAGATTACAGACACTTCCCTCCTTAACCAGAGCAGAGACTTTGCCTTTTAATTCATTTCTCTGCTTAGCATACACCATAGGACTTTGCAGATATCAAACACACAATAAATATTTTTATTGCATTGGCATTTTTAAAAGTTACAAAAGGGGTTTTATTTTGTTATTATTAAATATAATGGTGTATAAAGAATATTAACTGTAGGAGTTCCATACTCAGGGAGAAAATGAATAAGAATGTAGTAAATCATTTGGTGATAATATGTCTTTTTTAAAATGGAAAAATTATTGCAATATAGGAATGAATGCATAATCAGAGTTGCCAGACTTTGCTTTTATTTTTTAAAATATAATTAAGAAATTTATATTTTCTTATAAAATTTCTTCAATGTTCAATATTTGTTGAAACAAATTTTAAATATTATGCAAGGCAAAATAAACACATCTGTTGGCCCGACTATCAGCCCACATGTTTGTGCCTTGTAATGTATTGGCATCTGTTATTCCAATACAATATTTAGAACATTTTACTCATAGGCATGAACATCATAATCTAATGTGTTTAACATATGCTATTTGTTTCTATAGGCCAGGACATAAAATGAAAAGAATTGAGTACTGTTACAAAATTCTGTTCCAAACATCTATTTCAACAAGATTTTATGAAACTTTGTATTGCACAGAGTACAGTTGTGGGAAATCCAGTCATCAATTCTAGCATGAATTACTGTATCGTTTATAGAAGTATTAATATAGACATTTGTCAGGCTCTTCGTAGCACCTGCCAGACTCTATATCTGCAAGAATAAAACACTTCCATAAAAATCCAAGAAAGTGTAATCATTGGACATTTTTTCTCCTGGGTTTAGATTTCAGTTCAATTTAACAAACATATATTGAAACTCTGCTTGGAGCAAGGCCTCTTGGTAGATACTGTAGGGAACACAAAAGTGAGTAAAATATTTTACTCTCTCTGCACTTCTGCTCCTTTCTTGTTTGCCTATCTAAATTTTACCTGTTCCCTCAAAACCCAAATCTTATCCAACCTCTCCTGAATCTGATGGGTTGATGGGCAAGACAAATTGTCATATAAGTATAGCACAAAATACACTATGATATGGTCTTTCAAAAAGACTATAAAAAGCATCTTAGTACACAAAAATTACAAAGAAAACATCTACTAGTTTCACCACAATTCACAGATTATTAATTTAAACTATCAGCTGCAATCACATGCCAATTAAGTGTATCCCTACAAAGAAAATAAAACTCAGTGTTTTACTAATGGGATGTGTCTCATGATGTAATACGAACAACTAAACCAACAATCAGTCAAGGAGATATTCTGAAGTAGTGCGGTTGACATTTAAACACATTAGAGATGAAATATGTTATTATTCACTCATCCATGCAAAAATGTTTGTTGATTGACTGCATGTGCCTTCTACCCGTCTAGATGCTGAAGATGTGATTATAAACAAGACTGAGGAGACTTCCTCTTCATGGCATATGTATTACAGGGACAAAGACATATAATAAACAAGGATAGCAAGAAATCTTTTGATGAAAATAAAATAGCATAAGGTATTTATGTGCCTAGCAGGAAAGTGACTGGTGGGAACCCAAAACAACATTAGTTAGGTGTCCATTGAAACCTTATTGGGTAAATGATATTTGGGCAGTGATGTAGTGATGAGGGATAACCAGAGATGTGACTCGCAGGAAGCCAGAGGGAGGCCACAAACTTGATGTAGTCCATGAACAAGAAGAAAAGTATGACAAGGACCAGAGTGAGCAGAAGGGGTGTGATGAGAAACGGAGGCCTATCACATTTGGTCTTGTTGATCAGCATTAAGGCTTTGGAAATTATTTGAAGTAACCCTCAAAAAATTTTAAGCCAGGAACTGTATGGTTTACATATTAGAAAGGTCACGTTGACTGCAATGAACTAGATAGATAGTATTTTATTTATTGACATAGACAAAATTGGGGGGAAAGAAATAGGATTTGGGAATATTAGCTTTTTTTGTGGTAATAATCCCCGGAATGCCCATAATTTGCAAAACTATTTATCATTTATGTGACCTGTCAGCTGCTACATTTAAAGAGTCGTAGGTCAGATTGAAGTGTCATTTAAACCCAAGGCCCTGCTGAAGAAGCAGTCCCTATTTGGGACATACTATTCTCATAGCAGAGAGAAAAGAACAAGAGGTAGAGCTTTATTTTTCACTCGTTCTGAAAGTTTCAGCCCAGACGTGGTAAAGCACATTTGTTCCCATTGGTCAAAGCACGTTGCGTGGGCCAGCATAGCAGTGGGAAGGTCAGCAGTGGAGGCTCCGCCGGTGTAGCCCTAGGACCTTAATGGATGACGTCCTTTTCCAGAGGTGGGAAGATTAGATGAGATTATATTACCACTGAGCTGGAAGCAGTAATGTCACCTACTGCAAAAGGTAAAAGGCACAGGTTTAAATGAGAGAAAAAAAATGCCGATGGGGACATCTTCAGAAGGCTTCAAATCTCTAGCTCTGGATTCATGTTAAAGGAGAAAGAATTATCTGGTTTCAATCCTTGGCTACTAACAAATGTGCAATCCTGTGAATTTCATTTAACTTCCTTGGGTTTAAGTTTCTTCATTGGTAAAATTATAGGTATTTTGGGAAAATGATCTTGGCTTTCAAGAGATCCATGTTCCTTTAATGTTATAACCATATCAAAAATTTATATGATATTATCTGAATATGTACATTTTCTGGAGAAAGAAAGCTTAGCTATCAAAATCACTGGGACCTGAAGATTATAAGCAACCAGAAAAATGAATGATTTTAAGATTCACAGTGAGCTTTGAAAGTCTATATACATACCTGCTGGGACACAGAGCATCCCTAACTTTAATGTATCTTTTTTTTTCTATTTCCATCTTTTTCCAGTGAATGCACACTGATTGTAACAAGAAAACCAATAGAAAGTCAATGCAATGTACAGAGTCATACAGGAAGATTTGAGAGAGAAACAAAGTGAAAGGAAAAGAACAAGGTGGGAAGAAGAACAGTTTTGAAAGCAGTACTAAAATAAACTCCACATTGTTTTTTTTCCTGTGAGTAATTGAATATCTGCCAATAATTTTTCCCAAACATTTATGTTTTAATGGACATATTTGATTCAAGAAGCTTCTATAAATACCAAAATTTACCTTTAACAATGTAAAAATAATACAAAATAAATGTATACAGAAGAGGAGGAAATGTGCTTAGTAAAATTAGCAAAGGAGTATGGAATAATAGCTGAAATGTTATCAAGCTAGACTTTTCGAGATTTACTTTAAGGGGGTTAGAGAAACCCGATACGGAAAGCATATACTTGAAGCTCATAAGCTTCCTTGTAATGTGCTGACAATAAATCACTATTTAATTTTGGCCATGTCAGAAAAAAAGTGCAAAGAAAATGTTTACTGAGCTTGAAGCTATTCCATGTGCTGCAGAGAAATACAATAGATCGATTTCATTACCTGAAAGTAACTGATTGACATTTTGAGTGTCAGTTTGAGATATGGCTGTGACAACCTCATCCAATTAAAAAATGTCCCCACCCCCAAAGAACAATTTTCTGCAGCTCTACACTGAGGGTTATCTCTGGGTCTGTGATAAAGTCCGTGGCGGCAGCTGACATTAGAGTTCTCCTTTGTTGCCTACATCCTGCCCTGCTAATTAGCTCAACTTCACCCAGGGGAAAGCTGTCTATTTGGGGTAGGGGAAGTTATTCTTTCTCAGTGCCAGCTTGTTTCTAATTCCTTCCTGTAAAGAAAGTGTCAGTCATGCTTAATTGTATTAAATTAAGTGTGATGGTTTAAAACAGCACAGTCTCCTTCAAGCTCAAGTAAATCACTCAAATTCTCACTTCCTTCTTGAGCCCCAGGTTGGGGTTTTACATCAGGTCTGAGAAGTGTCACTGTAGGGAGTTCAAAGGCATGTGTGTCCAAGGTCACCTAATTTCATTTTCTGACCACATGTTATAATCATTGTCAAGAGGAATTAGAAATCCCTCCATGTGTAGGGAGCTCTTTTAGGAAAAAAACAGAACAGCAGAGGCTTGGCACAGCTCCTTGGTAGAATTCCAAGGCAAACACTAGTTGATCATGCACATGAGCGTGGGTATGAAATGTAAAGTCTTTATTAATTTGAGTTTGACTCTTCTGGAATCACTAATAATTCATGCTACAGACTTTATCTCATCTTTGAAGAAAGAATTGCTAAGGAAAGTAACAACACAAATAAGATTTCATACAGCAAACTTGCCTACTTAAAGAAATATGTTTTCTAAACATGTGCATTCATTTATGTATAAATTCATTCATTCAATCTTAGTTCAAAGTGTCCACTGAATGCCTTCAATGTTCATATAAGGGTGCTCTAGATTCTGAAAGGATATAGGTAAAGTAGGAGACACAATTACAGTCTATTCGAAACCGATTATCTAATGAGAGCTTATAGATAAGCTATTCTGTTAGTACAATATGATTGAACTAGTATGACATACCTTTATAAAGGTTTTTTGGCTTGTTGATTCTTGGGCTTAAAGTTTGTTTCTGCAGAACAAAATTTTGCATGTCATCTTAATGTGAGCTGATTCATTCTATGTAATATTTGAAATTAATTCAAAGAGATGTATTTTTATTATTACATTTTCTGAATTTTATAAATTTATCTAACAGAATCTGAGATAAATAACATTTGAAAAAATACACATATACATACTTGTCCAGATACAGGTATGTATTATCTTGGAGAGCCCTTATCACAATGCCAAGCACAAAATCTGCACTCAGTTAGTATATGTTGATTTAAGCAATGAAACAAATGTGGAACTAATGTGAAATTTTTTAGCTAGCTATTGTAGTCAACTAATCAGTTTAATTTTTTCCCTTAATTTATTTTCCATGACAAACTTTCAACTTTCAGAGAATTCTCATTTCATCTTGTAGCTGAGTCTGTCTATCCCATTTTGGTATGCTCCTGAAAGAAATCTGAGTGTTACGAAAGGAGGCATTGCAGCATGTAACTTGCGTTATTGGTACACATATTTTATCTTCTAATTGGGAATTATCAACTACAGTAGTAAAGGCAAAGATACTTTGAAACTTTACCTGTTTCTGCACCATTAAAGGAAAGTCTTAATTTCTACTAAGATTATTGAAATTTAAGTCATTTGTATTTTTTTATTAGTGTGCACATCCATTTGTGAGACTAGTTATCTATTTTTCCATCAATCCATCTATTCCGCCAATTATCTGTATATCAAAAAACACCTATTTAATAAGTACAATAAATTTAATGGTAGAAATACATGGTATGTTCCATTTATTTTTGTTTTTGAGACAGAGCCTCAAGCTGTTACCCTGGAGAGAGAGCCGTGGAATCTCAGCTGACAGCAACCTTCAACTCCTGGGCTCAAGCGAGTCTCTTGCCTCCGCCTCCCAAGTAGCTGGGACTACAGACACCCGCCACAACGCCCGGCCATTTTTTGGTTGCAGCCGTCATTGTTGTTTGGCAGGCCTGGGCTGGATTTGAACCCGCCAGCTCAGGTGTACGTGGCTGGCACCTTAGCTCGTTGAGCCACAGGCGCCGAGCCTATGTTCCATTTTTTAAAAAATCGTACAGTTGGGGCAGATGGGAAGTAAAATAAACCAGAACAATTACCACTGAAGATATAGGTATAGAAAGCAGTTTGAGGTTAACAAATAACTTGATGGCTCAGGAAAAGGAAAAACATCACCTGGAGGAGAAGGCATTTAGATATTCTGTATGAAATCTAAATAGCCGCAATACAGCTCTATTGAATAAATGAATAAATGAAGATATAAATGAGTTAGAATTTAAGTTCACTCTTCAAATAGCATAAACTTTTCAGGAAGAGATGGAAGCTTAAGACATTCTAAGAGGAGAAAGCAGTGTGAGCAGTACTATCCGTACTTAGCTAAGAAAACCCATGGGGGATAATAATATAACTGCATGTCGTCTAGAAAAACAGGAGTGTAGAGAATGTGAAGGGAATCAAAAACCATTACAATAGCTTTTAAAATGTACTCATGGATGCTTCAACATTTTTCCATTAAAGGTTAGAGTCTACATGTCTTTTCCCTGAAACAAGGCAGGCTTGTGACGGCTTTGACCAATAGAGTACAGTGGAATTTATAATAGGTGACTTCCAAAGCCAGGGCACGAAAGACTGAGCAGGTCCTGTTAGGATGTTTACTCTGGCAGCTGCCAGCCATCAGGTGAAGAATATCACCACCCAGTGCCTTAGGCACGGGAAAGATTATAGACAGGCACAGGAGTTGATAGCTCAGCTGAATTCCAGCATCAACTGCCAGAGATGTAAGTGTGCCACCCTCTATGGCCAACACAGGTGGCTCTCGTTTGCCTCTATTAACATCTGATTATAACCAAGCCCAGTAAGAACTGTCCTTTCCAACTTCTGATCCATCTGACTATAACCAAGGCCAGTAAAAGAACGGCCCTTCTCAACTTCCTGATCCACAAATGCTGGGCAAAATAGTTGTTATATTAAAACATCAAATTGAGGCCCAATATTATGGGCAGCAGTGGCAACAATTTGATATAAAATATGGGGTTCAAAGTCACACAAATATTGAATACCTGGGAAGCCTAGACTTCTCATGATAGCAGATCAATGAGCAAGGTAGAAGTTTTACTTACCTGCTAGGTGACTGAGCCTCAAGGGAAACTGGGATGCTTTGTAGATTGGAAGTGCATAAGAAAAATGTCTGAAATGGGAATATCTCCTTATATATCTCCTCTTATACTCTGGAACAAAAGTCAAAAAACAATAACCCAATGCAGGTAGCATTGCTAAGGAATCAGACCTTGAAGAGACGAAAGTTTGGGTCACTCATTTAGCACAGAACCATGACCAGCTAAACAGCTTGCTGAGGGCAAAGAATATGTAGAATGGATAACAGAAAAAGAAAATAATAAATACCAGCAGAAACCATGATCTGCAATAGTTTATGAGTATTTATTCCATATTTTCTATGAATACATATGTGTAGATGAATCATTTCTCTCCTCCCACAAGTTCTCCCTATTAATGTAGGATTTATTCATACTAGCCTACCTTATATCTTATTATTTAAATGAAAAAATATCAAAGTGGGGAATAATTCAGCTAGAAGAAAAAATAAGCATTATTTGAAGATCAGTGAAGGGATTTGATATTCTTTTCAGGAGAAAGGATCAGCATGTTTTTGGTTATGTGTGATAGTTTTATTATTTTGTATATTTGGCATTTGTCTTTCATTCCACATGGAGGTAGATGAAACATGGGTGGAGACTCTTTCATCTTTCATTAAGAAGGCACTACAGAAATAGTTTTCAAAAGATGGGAGTAATGAATCAGTGAATAAATATATGACATATGAAAAAGAGAAGTTAAAAAACAGAATGAATAGAGTATGTTGTGAAGTGAAGTTGGTAATGTTATGTCACGCCATATGATAAATGAGAAACAGAGTTTATAGAAAGATACCAGCTGCTTTATCTCCTGTCCCACAGAGAGAGAAAATAAATGTGACTATTTCCACTACCCCAAAGGAAACATAAAATTCTCTAACCCCCTACCTTGAGGAAAAAAAATGATTGGAATTTATAAAACAGAAGACAATAAACATAATCATCAGTGTACAAAATTATTTTAGAAGTAGCATCAAATCACAGTTTATTTGAAAGAAAATAAAAATAAACTCAGTTTGTAGGTGGTAAGATACAGAAATTATGGATCCTTTCCCCTCATAAACTTTGCACAAACACATCAGGAAATTACAGAATGCCTATGAGCTGTCTTAAGCTTGATCACTTCTGACTTAAACATGAATAAACGTGTTTCTGGATTTCAGAGTCATAAGAATGACCATGAAAATTCTTAGTTGACTAAGAATGTCATTTCCTACCTTTCTGCCCATGCAATCCACATTGAGTTTGTTGTTGGGCCAGCCCCTTTCTCTCAACGCTAATATTTGTCCATCCTATAAGACGGTGTCTGTGTATTGCGAAGGGACACAAAGAAGGGGGCTTCGAGAGTGGAAGGAAAACCAGAAGATGGGGTTTATGATGTAACCTAGGTAATCAACGACCAATAGCAAAAGACAATGAACAAAAGAAAAGGGCAGGACTGCCTGGAGGCGCAGAAAGCCTAAGACAGGTTTGCAGCCAATAAACCGCGGCAGGCCTTTGCATCTCTGCCTCTCTCTCACCTTTCCTACTCTATGAGGACCCACTTGCAGCTCTGTTTGGAAGTGCTGTAAACTGTCTCTTCATTCTTCCTAAATAAAATCTCTCTTTGTTACCCTGAAACTCACGAAGGTCACTTTTGCTTTCTGTCCACATTGCCTGTGCCGCTCCAGTTTGATTTTCAGTTTCCACTCATTTTTGCTTTCCATTACCACTTGGCTTCGGTTGAATTCTCTAGCTCAGCCAAGTAACTGAACCAGGTCAAGGGAGTTCAGGGAACTGGGACCCCCGAATCCAAACATGTATGAGTAATTTACCATTTTGTTATTTTCACTGTGAGTTTACATCATTAAGACAAAAATTAGAAGTATACTGTACATAAAATCCAGATACCAATTAGTATTGGTCTTTCATATATAGCCTTCTTGAAACTGAATCATGTTTCGCTCTCTTGAAGAACTGAGGCCAAGACCCTACTCTGACTCTGAAAGGACGTTATAGAGATAAGTCCCCCAACTAAATGTTACCAAACCTGCCCATTTTTTTAAGGACACATGCACACTGTAATAAATTCTCTATCAGGCCAGAAGACATCCCTTGACATGTCTGACAAGTCCAGAAAAATACTGTTCATAGGAAAATGAGGACAAGTCCTCAGTCTGGTGGGGATTACACCTCACATAAATTGATGAAATTTCTTTAACATGTGAGACCTTTCAGTGGTTAGAACAAGTCAAGTAGATATTGGATTCTGTGCTAAAAAGACCTGATTGTGACCTTGGATTTAGTCATGGTAATATTGGTTTCGGAGATATCTGGAAGTTTCCTTGGGAACTTTCCTCTATTGGTCTCTGGAATATTATTTCATCTCTTATTTCCTCTCTTTAATAGTCTATTCAATTCTAACTATATCCCTTGAATATATAGTCAGGCTCATCTCCCCATTCCTATTCCCCGGCCCCCAAAACAAGAGAAAAAGACAATCTAACTTTCTTCTTCACGCACTCACGCATTCTCCATTTCCTTTGAACATCTTTTCTCAGATATTTCTTTCACTTGTTTCCTCATTCTGCCCCTTCATCACCCATCCTTTCACACTTTGCAATGTGTCTTCTATTCTTAAAATTTTAGTAAACTGCTCTTTTCTTCAATATGAATTATTTTCCTGACAGTGGCCAAGTGCTGTGAAATGTTCAGATTTAGAATACATACACCAAAGGCTTGGTGTCAGGATTTTCTATACAAGAAAAATGTATTGGGGCTGGGCATGGTGACTCACACCTGTGATCCTAGCACTCTAGGCAGCTGAGATGGGTGGATTGCCCTGAGTTCAGAGGTTTGAAATCAGCCTGAGCCAGAGTGAGACCCCCATCTCTACCAAAAGAAAAAGCCAGGTGTTGTGGCAGGCACCTGTAGTCCCAGCTACTTGGAAGTCTGAGGCAAAAGAATCACTTGAGCCCAAGAGTTGGAGGTTGCTGTGAGCTATGATGCCACAGCACTCCACTGAGGGCCACAAAGTGAGAAGTGAGACTCTGTCTCAATAAAAAACAAACAAACAAATAAATAAATAAACAGAAAAATATATTGGGATTAAAATGATACAAAGTACAGAGCTGGTTTTTCTATCAGGTATTGATGGTATAAATCCCTTGCTATTGAATAAGGTTATTTGATGCTCTTGCCCTAGCAACTAAGCATCACCCTGAATGCTTAAGATCATGACATGTTCTGTATATTAACGTGCAGAATATGCTATTGCACCTCGGAGATTTTTGTTGCATTTTCTCCGTTGAAAACACTAATACACCCCTTCCTTGAATCTCCAACTTTTAAAAAATCCTCTCTTATTTATTTTGATTATCCATACTTCTATATTATTTTAGTAACATTTTCCCCATTCCCTTGATTATCTTGTAAAGATTATCACCTTTCTTTTACAAAGCGTTTCCCTCTGGAACTCCAGCTCAGATTTCCAGCTGTTTCCTTGATGTATTTACATGCATACAGCACCACCTCTGCAAACTGTGTGCACTTTTCTACCTTCACAATACTGTCAAAACACCTGCCTTCACATAAATACATATAGAATGGATACATAACGTAGTTACTTGGGAATTTGAATGAAACAATTTTATCAATGATTGCATGAGGCTCCAAGGGGCTTTGTCATGAAATTTGCAGATGACTAGACAGTGTAAGCATACATACTTTATGACTGTTACCTTGAAATATTTTGTTGGTTGAAATTATTTTGTGTATATAGTACTATGAAATTGAACTGGACCAAAAGTTAGGTCTTTCTCTGGGTCCTAAGAAAACACACACACAGCTACAAAAATTTTGTCATAGCTAAACCACCTGGCTTAAATATTCTAAACTAATGAGAAACCTGCATGATTAAGTTAGAAATAACGGGCCAGCAAGCAGGGCATGCCTTTGTCTGTGCTGAATTTCTCAAAACCCATCTCGATTATTATATTCAGTTATGGTTTATACAGTCTGAAATCTTCCACAAATGTAAAAAAGAATGTTATGAAAACCAGATGAATGATTAGGAAGAAATGAAAAACAGAACTAAGAATAATGAATTCAAACAGAAACATTGATTTATTTGAGATACTTAATAACTTTTTATGCAGATTATGGAGATGTGCCGCATGTAAATAATGTTCTAGTTCTCAGGTCATACAGAGCTGGGTTCCAATCTTAGTAATGACTTTCTGGTAGTAGGAAATTTGACTAAGTCATTTCATTTTCCAACCTTCAGTTTCCACCACTTCATTAAGTGATTGAAAGAGTAAAGTGAATAATACAGGCAAATTACTAGCTAGGAACAGTGCCTGGCACATGGTAAGTGGCTAAAATTTATAAATTATTATTATCAGTGAAGGGAAAGTAGAAAAGCTAATTTTACCTTAACAAAAAGTTTTCATTAAAAAGTAAAGTGTGCATGTACAAAATTAGAAAACTTAACTTTAAGGAATATCTCCTGATAAGGTACAAGATTAAATTCATCTTCGCAACTTATCAGTGTTTTTGAGAGAATTGTACTATGCAGTATTTAATGTTTATTATAACTCTAATCTATTATGATTCTCAGATGTTGGGTGTATAAGAGAACACATTTTATTAGACAAAATGAGTAAATGAGATTAACACAAAGGCTAGTAAGAGAAATGCCTCTGCATTTTTGATGCCTCTCAAATGGTACCATGCTCCAAGAAGGTTCTCTCCGCCTCTGGGTACAATCTGCTAATGTAGGCTTTGAACTAAATGACAAAAATATCTTTTGCCAGCTTCCATCACTTCTAAAGCTTTTGTGAGTAACTACTTTTTGTAGTATCTGTATATCCTCAACGGAAATGCTTTGATATCTCTGGGGAGCTACTGTGTTTTCATTTTAAACCAGTGATTGTAGAAAGAAGCAAGTAAATGGATAAAAGTGTGTGAAAAGAAACAATTACCTCTCACCTCTAGCTACTTCTGCCCTTCAGAAGCTGGAAGTCATCACTAAGAAAACCACCTGATGAAAGTTTCAGTGAAATTAGCAACTCTCACTAAAGCACTGTATCAACATTTCCTCTTCATGATGAGAATACCTATATATTTTAGGCCAGGAGATTAGTCAGTGCATTTATTTAAAAAGATCTACATCATTTTACGGCTAGCCCGGGAGAAATTAAAATTTGATTGAATAATACCTAAGAACAAGTAATCTTAGTAGAAACAACAAAATGAAATTTGTTATGACAATTTTGATATGAATTTCTATGTGAATTTTCCTCACACTATTTCCATATTGCTCTTATCCTATTTTCATAACAGTTTTATGGGTTATTGTATCTGTATTTTTCCTCTTCTGACTACGATTATGCATGAACTCTTCATTACTTCATAGGGGACAACAAACACTATTTTATTACAACTAAATGCTACAAAAAAGGATAATTAACGAAACTTTTATCCTGTTGAGAATCACATAACATTGCATAATCTTTAGCTTGAGTATTAGGGAGCTCCATTAAGCATTCAACCATGTGAAATGCTGATAAGTGATATGAAACAGCAGTAGAATAAAAATTTATTTTGGCCACAATGACTCTCAAATGATTTGCTTATTCCTGATTGATTTCCTTGTTTATGGTGTCAGAAGAAGAAATATTTATCTATCCTTCAGTATTCATTTAAGTTCTTTTACATCTTTTAAAATTTTTGCTTACAGTGTTTTCACCGGCATAACAATTAATAGTAATGTACTAAATCTTTGATTCTGCTGGAGCTTCAGTATCTCTCTTGTGCAACAATGTGGATCCGAATGCAAAACACAAGCCTCATCAAAAGCAAATGATGACTTGACATATTGAAGAATCCTTTGTCAAGTCCCAACTGTAAATACCTTCAGGTGTTTCCTGAAAGCACACACGGCCTTAAAATGTTGCCCCCTAAAACCCATAAAACAAAAACAGAAAGTAGGAAGGAAAGATGATTTAGGTTATTTATCTTAGGTCTATCATTTTACATTCCACTTCACGAAAATTAATACTTGATATTCACAATTTCATATTTACAAGAAAAGGAGACACTTCAGGAAACATTGGTATTACCCCCAAATGCAAACAATGTATCAAAGTAACTACAAGGTTGTTGCTTTAAATTTCAGCAAAATCATCAAATTCTTTTTAGGCTCTTAACTTTAACCTAGAGTAGTGAACAACAAATCATGGCCCACTCTCTGAGCCATGTAAATAAATGAATAAAGTCAATTTTATAAATAAAGTTTTATTGTGACATAGGCACATCTATTCATTTACGTATTGTTTATGGCTGTTGTCATGCTACAGTGTCAAAGTTGAGTAGTTGCAAGAGACTGTAGGCCCTACAAAGCCTAAAATACTTTACCACTGTTTACTGAAAAATTTGCCAATTTTTTGTCTCAGAGCCTTCTGTTGGGAGAGAACTTTTTTAGAACCTGGAGAGCTGGAGGGGCCACTATGTTCTATATAGTTTTAACAAATTGATATTCTTAAAAATTTTTTGCAGTCTTCTTAGTCTATGAAAATAAAATGTTGTAGTGAAAATTATTCTGCAATTCAATGTGCTTCCAGAAAGTGCACATGTCATTAACACATAGTGCGTACTCGGGTGACATTTTACTAAGTGAATTCGTCTGTGTTACTATTGTTCAGATCAAAATACATGTTACTACCACAAAAGTCTTTCTGCTGTTCCCTCTGAGTTGTTATTCCCCAAAGATAATTCCTCTTATGAAATTCCTTTTCTCCATACATCAGATCTGCTTATTTTGAACTTTACATAAAAGGAATCATACATTATGTTACTTATTTATATCTAGCCTCTTGCATTGAACATGTTTGTGATATTCGCCCCTGTAGATGCATGTAGCAGTAGTATGTTTGCTTGTTACTGACTTGTGACATTCAGTTTTATAAATATAATATTATTTATTAACTGCTTTATCTTGATGGATATTTGTTTGGGTTGTTACCAGTTTGGGTGGCTATTATTTACGTTGTTGTTTTTACCCATCTCATGCATGCATTTTGATGAATTTCTGCTGAGATTTTGTTGGGTGTATACCAGGAGTACAACTATCCTGTCATAGACATATATGGAGCTTAAATATAGGTGAGTATGTAGATTAAATATATATATAAATACAAAATACATATATACACAGACATACTTATGTGTGTACTTGCATTGTGTGCATGTGTGTGTGTAGTTTCACTACATGTTGCCAAAATCCATTCATGGTGAATGAACTAAATAGCATTTCCACTAGTGGGGTATGAAATATCAGAGAATCTATATCTATGCATAAATTTTGTATTTCTATATCCATTCAAAGATGTATATACAATTACATTATGTATTTAATTTGTGTTTTTCATATGACTAATAAGATTAAACACATGGTCATATGTGAGGCAATTTGGGTATATTCTTTTGGTTAGTCCATTTACCCATTATTTATGGTTTTCTACTGTATTTTGTAGGCATTCTATATTCTATAATCTGGAGTTAAGTACTTTTTTGGTTATAATCATTATGTATAATAATGTCTTTTTTTGTTTTGCCAGTAATAAATCCCATATGAGAAGTGTTTGCCCAATTCAAGATATGTCATTATTATCTTCTAGGAATACTTTATTTTTTGTCTTTCATATTTAAATCCATAATGTCATGAATAAGATTTTTGTGTATGACGTGGAAAAGTTTCATATCTTTTAATCTTTTAAATAAATGATCCCAATGATTCTTGGTTTACGCAATTTTTAATGAAGTTAGCAATCATACTTACTTTTTTCCTTTGTAGATAATATGTATTTTTTCTCTGATTCCTCAAGACTTTCAGTTAGCCTTTGATTTACACCAGTTTTTCCATAGTTTTGCTTAGATGTGTGTTGTGGAGGAGGGGAGGTGGCTTTGGTTTTCAAATGAACCGCTTGAATCTGTGACATGATTTATTTTTTTTTCAAACAGATGCTCATTCAGTATCTCTTCAGTTATTTCTTTTATCTTATTCCTTTCCCCCTATTTTCCTATTTTTTTGAGCTTATAATTACATGTACTAGGGGGTTTTCAATGTCATTTTTATTATCCTTACTCTTATGCTTCAGTTTTTATATCTTAAGTTGATCTGTTTTCCAGTTTTCCAATACTGTTTTCTGCTGCATGTAGTCACTGTAAAGCCACCTCTTGAATCTAACTTCAACAGCTATGCTTTTCTGATATACTATGTCCATTTGATTCTTTGCAGATTTCATCTCTGTGTTGAAATACTTCAAGTTTTCAAATATATATGTGAGTTGTTATGTGCCATTTAATTTATTTATTTGTACACTTTTATTTGCCCTTTGTGCCTGATGGGATTAATACTGAATGCTGAACATTGTGCTGACAACTTGCAGAGAACTTGATAACGCTGTCTTAATGTAAATGTCGTCATGCTCACAGTTAGAGTCAGGCGTCCTTCATTCAGTATGGGTTAAACACTGTTTGAAGCTGTGTTCAAGATTTGTGAGAGATAGTCTGTTTTGGTCTCAAGCATCTCAGTTTAAAGCCTGAAGTAAATTGCCGGGTACTAAAATAAAGATTATAATAATCATCAGGTACCCAAAATACCACCATGACCAACCCATCAGCGTGGTGTGAAGTTAGGGAGCTGAGTTGAAAGAGTTATAGATTAAGTTTATCATCTAGTGGACCAAATGCATCCACAAAATGGTCTGTGATTCTTTCTTCAGTTTTGACTACTTAATGGACAATTTTGGTGCGAACACCATAAAATAAGAGTTTTTAAAATGTAGACACAAATCTTTTGTGGTAATGAGGAGAAACAAACACGTATCTGGAGAAGGGAGTCTATCTCAAAAACAGACTTCACTGCTTTTTAAGACTGTGCCAAAATTTGAAGATATATTCTGCAAGAGGCTAACAAGCCACTATCTCCTATAGTCCTGCAGGGCTAAGGAGAAATAAATTATCTATCATGCTCTCAAACAAATACCAAAGAGAGTCCTGCCTGAGCAAGAGGGGAATCAGAAGCAGGCTGTCTCCCTGTGCTTCCCGTCCATCCCTGATTCAGCCCGGTGAGGACTGTTTTGTTTTAATCATCTTTCTACTTCTCTGACAATTTTCCATTTCATTGTTTGTGGTACTGCTTGTCGAATACTACAACAATGGAATTGAACAATCTGCAGTTACACCCAATGTTAGGAATGAGTCTCCAAAACATAATTTGAAGCGAAGAAGTCAGAGACAAAAGGTCATGTATCATATGTTGTCACTTGCGTAAAGTACAAAAACTGACAAAGGTATTTTGTGCTAGTACTTGGCAATTACCTTTGAAGGGGACAGAGACTGGAAGTCTGTGTGGGGAACACGTGTGATGTTCTTTCTTGACATGGGTGCTTGGATTGAGTGTGTGAATAATCACCGGGCTGTTCACTTCTGATGTGTGCTCTTTTCCCTGCACATACATATAAATAGCCCTAAACACCAATTTTAGGGAAGATTGACTAAATTAATCACAACATATTTAAACAAGGGAATACTATACCCCAATGGGAATGAAAGATCTACAACTTCATATAATATAGATGAATCGCACAAATTTGATATTAAGCCAATGAAACAAGTATCTCTGATTCTTTGTTTTAATCTACTTTAATAGTTACACATGAACCTTAATCAAGTTGATCCTCCACATATATTACAGCAACTGATGTTGGAGTCCCCAAGACAACCCCCGGATTCAATAATTCAGTAGAAGAACACACAAGATTTGACACATAGTTATATTTGCACTTGTGTGTGTGGGTGTGTGTGTGTGTGTTTTAACAGCAAAAGGATACAAGGAAAAATCAACAAAGGACAAAGACACATGGAATGAAGTTCAGAGGAAACAAAGTATAAGCTTCTAAGAATCTTCTCTCAGTAAAGATACACAGGACCTACTTACTTATTCCAATAAGCTGTAAGAACACAGGCAATATATTGTCTACCAGAAAAGCTCAACAGAGTCTTGGTGGCCAGAGTTTTTAATTGAAGGATTGTCATCTGGGCACCATGTAGGCAGAAACCAAATTTTCAGAATTTCACTAAGAAATTAGATGTTCAGTATAAACCACATTGTTTGTACAAACAGTTTAGGCACAGTGAGTCCCTGTTATTAGGGATTTGGGGAAGCCTTGCTCAATCCAAGTTCCCAGACCCTAGGCAAGGGCCTACTTTGCAAGCACGTCTTTCTGAGGATCGCAGCCTCAGGCCTGATTACTTCTTTTCTACACGGCGAGAATTCATGGGCAGGTCCACAACAAGCTCTACTTGGATATTTAATTCAGCTTATTAAGTAAGAAGCATGACCAGCCGCATTGATGAATGAAGGCTAGAGAACATCCTGACCATGTGGTAGAGAACAGAACATATAAATATCAATTATGGCTTTATTACTTCACTTTCAATTTCAGAAAGGAGGAAAGTACTAGTGAATGTTCCCTTCCTGCCATTGTAATAAAATTATGGTGGATTTAATCTACAGACTAACTTTAAATTTTATTTTTATAAATGTTGATTTTAACTAAATTGGAAGAATTAAATATCACAGAGGATGGGACTGCAGATTTCCTTTGTGAAGAAGTGAGACACTTTTATTTTACAAAAGCTAATTACGTTATGTCAGGAAAAGCACATTGTTCTAGATATTTGTCATTTGCAGGGATAATACAACATTGCTCCTTTCCTTGCAGAAGCTATGTTCCAAGATCCCCCGGGGGGGGACGGAAACCATCGATAATTCCGACTTTTTAGTTTATATGGGGCGGACGCAGGAGCTGAAACCATGGACAGCATCAAATATGTACAGCACATACAGTGCCTTCCCTATACTATGTTTTTTTCTTCTGTGTACATACCTATGGTAAAATTTAAGTATAAATTAGGTAATATAAGATATTAATAGCATTAACTAATTATCAAACATAGAATAATTATGACAATGATAATAAAAGTAATCAAAGTTATGTGAATGTTTTTCTCTCTAAAAATACTTTTGACCGCCATTTACTGCAAATAAATGAAACTGCAGAATGCAAAACGATGGAGAAGAAGAAATGAATGTATGGTTAGAATATAGTTGCTGAATAGCCAGAGTAGGGAACTGTGCTTTTTGTTCTTATTGGCAACTCCATTCTTTGTGGTCTTCCCTTCTTTCAGTGAGTTGAAAATGTGACATTATATTTCTCAGACTTTCTTGTCTATAAGAATCGGAGTCTCTGCTGCATTTTGCCAAGGAGACATACTCTTTGTAAGAACTTTCATGGATACAAAAGTCAAAGTCACTTTACAATAACATAGAAGTGAGCCCCTGGAACTGTGAGGCTTTGCAGAAACATTTAGGTCTTTCCCTGCAGGTAACCCACTCCATTGTCACAGGCATCTGTGACTTCAGACTTAGTGCCCTCAATTCTGACCAGAGCAGTCACAGCACCTTCTGTTTTCTCAGTATCTCAGCGGTCATGGGGAACCTGGAAACGGCAGTGGTCTCTTCTGTGTAGTAATCCTTCAGCACCTAGTCCCCCCATGTTAAATTCCTTTTGTTTATAATGCCTCCTGAGGTTTCTGCTTTGTAAGATTTACTGTTTTGTCTTTGATTATAAATTCTGCAATCTTGTGGCTTTTCCAAACCAACACAATATTTCCATACTCACCATCACAAGAGAATAGAGAAAGAAGAACATCCTACCTCAGCTCAGAAATAATATTACTTAAACCTGTATCTCATTGCCTAAAGTTGGTCACATGCCCTCCCGCAGTTGCAGGGGCCTGTGAGCACTCACCTTTCAGATGCTCAGGAAAGAATGGAGAACTAGCTCCTGCTGAATGTGACATGTAAATATAAAGGAAAAATATTTCAGCAAAGGAAAATATAAATTGCTCGGATCTTGAAGCAGAAGATTCTCTGGGATAGTCAATGTTCTGTTGGTGAAGCTAAATGATTGAGAGGGGAAGTAATGGGTGATGAAGTCAGAGGCAATGACACCCAGCAACTTACACGTCCTCGTGAGGCAGCACAGGGATTGCACATGGGTCTCGTAGTGAGGTCCCACTAAACCTCGAGCCCGGGCCTGCCCTGTGCAACACTCATCTGTTAAAAAGAAAGTAGACTTGTGTTCTTCACAGCCTGTGAAGAAAAGAACTAGCTTTGTTTTCTTCATGGGATGTGACAATCATCTGGAGTAGGGTTTGTCAGCTCCCAGTTGGAAGTGGCGCAAACTGGCTTATGCCTAGAGGAATCCAAATGTGACCTCTTATAGGCTCTGCTCTCATTTTAATGCTAAGAGTCATGCCCAGGGGTGGAGATTTAAAATGCTAACAGTACATGGACCGTATAAAGAAGTACGAGTGCCACATGCACAGCTGACAAAAGAACCCCATCTCTACATGTGATGACTTCAAAGCTGACACAGGCTTCCCAATTTTCAACCCCATAAAAGTGCATTAGCCTTTTGATCAGGAAGCCTATCTGGTCACTTCCAGCACAATGTCCCTTTTGTTTGAGCAAAAGCCCCAGATAAAGCCTTGCCTACTTCATGTTTTCTGGTCATGTGATAATTCCTATTGACGCAGGAACTGAGGACCCAAAGTCCAATATTACTAGTAAAGATTTTGGCTTTTAATATGAATGACAAATGCATGTACCAGAGAGTTTTTAACAAGACATAAACTGACATATATTAATGCTGGCTTGCATTTGTCATTCTGGCGTGGACACAAGTACTTTACAGTTTATTGCTGTAATCCAGGTGAGAGCTAATAATGACCTAGACAAGTGTAGTAGCCATGGATATGGTGAGAAGTGATGAATTCCTGTACATATTCTGAATATGCAGTCAACAGGATTAACTGCTGAACTGGATTTGCTGCCTGGGAGAATAGAAAGGACTTAAAAATGACTTTAATATTTGGCTTGAAAAAGGATAGAGTTGCTATTAGTTTGCATGGCATAGTCTTCAAAGGGAGCAATTTGATTTTAGACATGCTAAATTTGAGATAGAAATTCTAAGTAGGAAGATTAATATATGAGTCTAACGTTCAGGTCAAGGGTCTGGATTAAAGAGGCACATTAAAAATTGTCTAGTAACTAAAGACATGAAACCGGGTGAGATTACCTGGAAAATGAGCATAGAGAGTCCCTTAGTAAAAGACCAGGGACTAAACTCTAAGCACTTCAACTTTAGGAAGCTGAGAAGATAAGAGGAAGCAGAAAAGAGACTAGGAAGCAGAGGCCGGTGAAATAAGAGAAAAGCACAGCAAGTGGGACCTCCCGGAATCCAAGTAAGGGGAATGTTTGAAGAAGAGTCAGGGAGGCTGAGAGTCAAATAACACAGGAATCGACTTTTAGCTTTTGCCATGTGCAGCATCTTGACAATAAAGGTTTCTGGAAAAGGCTAAAGCATCATAGATACCTCTTTTCCATATATATTTTATACTTTTCTAAATGCATTAGTCACTTTGTCTTTCTTATTCATCATTAAAAATGCAATCTTAATCTTTTCTTTGAAGTTACTATTCTTTACCGTATCTCATTTGTTTATTATGTATTAAGAATATAAGCTTTATCTTTAATTTGCTTTAATCTTTTATTCTTATTTCTTATTCTTTAGGTTCTTTTCCATTCCTAGAGGGTGTAAACAATTTGCATACATTTTTCATCTGTTTCCTAAAGGTACAGGTGTTTTCTAGAACAGGATTCCACCTTTCCTTTCTCACTCTTTCCTTCATTGCTATCAGTTGGCCTCCCTTTCTTTTTCAGTACTTTTAAAGAGTTGCTCTTCATTTTACTTAGCTTGTTCGTGAATATCTCTAATCAGGATGTTTATTTACATAAATATAGAACAGTGAGACCGTGCCTGCAATCTGTTCCCTCTCGCCCTGTCTTGTCTGGTCTCTGTATTTTTCCTTATCAATCCAAGCTGAAAGTTAAATGCAATTAATTTCAGCCTGCATTTCTTTTCTTTCTTTTTTTACAGGCTATCAGAAAAACATAACCCACAGATTCCAGTATATGCTCTGGTTAGAGACTGTGTCAAACACCGGAAAGGATACAAATCTCCACCACGACGGAAGAGCGTCAAGCCACCAGCACCACTGCAGTGCAGCTTCTTCAAAGTAAAACAATAACATTAAATTTGATTATGTCCAAAGACCTTCCCAGGGGATAATTTCTATGTTTTTAATTACTTTAACATATTTTTCAGTCCTTCAGAATATTGTTTTTCCAATTTCATATGTGTTTTATTTCATTTTCAGTATATTATATCTTGAAAAAACAGCAGTACATTTCAATCTGGTTAAAACTCCACTCTATAGAGAGGGTAGCATAGTAAGAATCAGAGGAAATGACTGGCCTTTACATATAAGCATCACCATTATTTAGACTCTTTTTTTTTCTCATCAAGAGAACATTAAAAAACAAATATCACCAAACATTTTAACTTATAGAGCACAACATTTTAAGTCCAATTACAATATTTATGATTAAATGTGAAATGATTTGTGGTGGGCTTTTTTCTTTTACTTTCAAAAATGATAATTAAGGAAATAGACCATTCTCTTGATTGACGCTAAGCATAACTTAAGCATTATATTAACCTTCTCTAAAATACCTTCAAACTATCTCTAATTTTACTCTAATTTTCAGTGCACTTTGAATGGCTTAAGTGTAATTTTCTCATTGAAAATACAAGGCACTTTCCTCTCAATGTACAAGTGCAACTCGGCGCAAGACTGAAACTCTCTCTTCTTAAAACTTTGGAGTTTTTATGGCAATTGTAATGAAAGAGCCAAAGTGGGTATTGTTTGAGTTTGCATGTAACTTTGCAGAATTGTTTTAGAATGAATGATATTTTCATTTTTCTGCTTCTTAACAGCAGCTGCCTCCTGTCTGGGATATAAATGCCATCTGAACCAATGACTTATTTCCGATCAGATAGCAAATGTAGGCTGAAGTCTTGCAGTTAGGTTAATAGAAACTCAAACATTTTCACACAGATTAACAACCCAAGGAATTTACTGCAGCATGAGAACAGAGCATTATATTTCCAATTTTTTAAATGTAATAAACAGATCCCAGAGGACTGCCACCAACCAAATTCTTGGATGCACTCACAAGTCCTATGATAAACACTATTAATAAAGCTAGCATAGTGGGGAAAATTCAATAATATCAGTTATACTGATAAAGTTAATTTTGTAATGGTCATATCAACCACTAAACACCGCATACCTCAGCACTCTTTAGAGCAGCTAAGTATATTTGACTGCACCAAATGTTTTGCTGTGTGTGTACATTTAGCAGCATTTAGTACAGAGATTTGGTGCAAAAACTTATTCTTATGCCATATATACCTAATGAAAATATTTACAATAGTAGGACTTAAAAGAGTGAACATTGAGGTAGAAATCAAAGTTGATTTTTGAATTATACCTCCACTGACTAGACTTAGGTAAGTCACTTGACTTTTCTCAGTCTCCAGATTCTCATTGTAAAATAAAGATGAATACTATCCACCATATGTAGGTCATCAGGATTGTTTATGAGGGCCCCACGGTAGCACTTTCACTATATTTAATGAAGAAAGTTCTGTTAATTGATGGAGGTAACACTATTGCATAAGGTGATGAAACTATTGCCATTGCTAACAAACTACCCAAAACTAAGTGACTTACAACAATATCCATTTGTTTCTCACATATGATCTAGGAAGGGCCTGTTGGGCTTGGCTCCAAACTGTTCCATCTGTTTCATATGTTTCTCTTTCATTCTCCTTGGACAAATAATTATACGAAACATGTTCCTCTTAAGAAAAAGTGCAAGCACACAAGACGGCAAGCCCAAGACATAAATGCTACAATTCTTTTGTCAAAGCACGCCAAGACCGTGAGCAAGCTCACCTGAGACAGTTTCAGAGGGAAGCCTAGTCTCCTTTCTGCTCCTCCTCTAACACCTCTACTTACCTCCAAGTTTTTATTTGAGTCAGAGCCCCTCAGATTCTGTGGGACCAAATAAAAATTCAAACTTAGGAGAAAAACATACCCATGAACAAAAACCTGGATTGTGTTTGTGAGAATAGAACCTGAGGGTGTTAGACCAAGGAACAACAGAACTTATCAGGCCAAGGTTATTGATCTGAATGTAGTTCCAGAAGGCTTCTGGATGGAGTATGAGCTCAAGAAAGTGGGAGCCATTATGATTTGTTTTGGTTAATTAGAATGAAAAAAAATGGATTGTCCGTGGCCTACATTAAATGATATTAAGGTGCCATAGATTCTTTGGAATAATGGAGAGAATGGATTCACCAGGTTAAAACAGTTCCCTCCATCCCCCTGCACCTTATCTCTAATCTTCTCTCACAGTGGAAGTTCTAATTCTCTTTTATTTCCATACTAACCATTTTCTATATTCTATACAGGGCCCTCCTTTGACAATCTTCATTTTAAAATGAAAAAAAAAATTCCATTGGAAGAGAAGTGCAGACTAGAAGACATAGAACCTCTTGTAACAAAGTGCGTATGTGCCCTGTATAGGACAAATCTAGATGATTATAATGCCATGAATCTTATAGGCTTCATAAGGACCTCAGAGTAGCTTACTTTTCCCAGACAATCCTGCCTGTCTGTGTGTGACTGCGTGGAAGACAGAGAGTTTGTGTGACTGGATATAAAGTGAGACTACCATCTATTCCTAACTATTATAAATTATAATAATAATTGTGCATTTGATTGGCTGTATGTCAGATTAGCTTTATTAAATATATATACATTTCAAAACCTAATACACTATTCATTATTTAAACTTTACCAGATGAAATAATCATCTAATATTTTTAAAAACTGAAAGGATTTTTGCTTTAATGTAAACCAGTGGTTCTCAGGATTCTTTTATATTCTCAAAAGATTTTGAGGACTCAAAGAGCTTTTGTTTCTACAGGTTTATCTATTTGTCTTTACCTATTAAACCTAAAACTCAAAACAACAAATCTGGAAGAATCACACTATGAGATTTCAAGCAACTATATACTACAAAGCATTAGTAATTAAAATAGCATGGTACTGCTATTTTATAAAAATAGACATATGCACGAATACAATAGAACAAAACAGAGAACCCAGAAATAAATCCATGTACATACAGTCAATTGATTTTGAACAAAGGCTTCACTGGGAAAAAGCCTGTCTCTTTAATACATGATGTGGGAAAAACTAGATATCCATAGGAAAAAGAATAAAGTTGGACCCTATCTTGCATTATATACAAAACTAACTGAAAATAGATTAAAGAGTTAAACTAAGACCTGAAACTATAAAACTAAAAAATACTTGTATTTTTTTAAATTTGATTTTTTAAATTTGGCCCCAAAAGTACAGGCAACCAAAGCAAAAATAGAAGTCTACATCAAACCAAAAATCTTTTCACAACAAAGGAAACAATTAACAGAGTTAAGAGACACTTTATGGATTCAGAAAACATATTTTCAAACCATACATCTGATAAGGGGTTTATATACAAAATATATAAGGGATCACTAACTGAAGAGCAAATAAATTACTCGATTAAAAAATGGTCAAGAAACCTAAGTAGATATTTCTCAAAAGAATACATACAAATGGCCAACAGATAAAAATGTCCTAAATCATGAATTATTAGGAAAATTCCAATTAAAACCACAAGGAGCAATCACCTCACACCTATCAGAATGGCTAATATAAAAGTCAAATTATAAGTTTTGGCCAGGACATGGAGAAAAAGAAACCCTTGCACTCTATTGGAGGGACTATACATTAAACACAGCCATTATGGAAAACTGTAAATTCCTCAAAAAAAAAAAAAATAGAAATATAATTACTATATGATTCAGGAAGCTGACTTCTGGGTATTTACCTAAAGATTTGAAATCAGTATGTCAAAAAGATGTATTCATTCCTATATTCATTGAGGCATTATTCATATTAGCCAAGTAATAGAATCACCTAAATTTCCATCAACAGATGAATAGATAAAGAAATGGCATATGTATATGCAAAGAAATACTACTCAGTCTTAAAGAAAGAAAAGAAATTTTGTCATTTGGAACAACATGGATGAACCTGGAGGACATTATGCTAAGTGAAGTAAGCCAGGCAGAGAAAGACAAAAATATCACATGTTCTCACTTATATGTGGAATCTAAAATCAAACAATCCCAAGTTTCATTTTGAACCACAGAAGAGCCTGAATAGAAAGCAATATTAAGCAAAAAATAATAACTCTGGATGTATCATATTACCTGACTTCAAATTACACTGCAAAGCTGTAGTAAACAAAATGGCATGGTACTATATAAAAGTGAAGACAGACTAATGGAACAGAATAGAGAACCCAGGAGAAACACACACACACACACACACACACAAAACACATAGCTATGACTAACTGATCTTTGTTGATCTTCAGACAAAAGATCAAAGTAGACAGAATGGTAGGTCTGCTTTTAGCCTTTGAGTCATCTCCATACTATTTTCCAATGGAGCTGTACTAGTTTTCAGCCCTAATAACAGTATATAAACATTGCTTTTCCTCTACATCCATGGAAGCATCTGTAAATGCTTCAATATCACTAATTATCAGGGAAATGTACATTAAAACTACAACGAGATACCACTTGAGATACCATTGCTTTTTCTCTTCATCCATGGAAGCATCTGAAAATGTTTCAATGTCACTAATTATCAGGGAAATATACGTTAAAACTACAACGAGATACCACTTTGCTCCTGTCAGAACAGCCATTATTAAAAACTAAAAATTACAACAGATGTTTCCATGGATGTAGATAAAAACATACCCTGGAGAAAATAAGCCCTATTAAATAAATGGTTTTGAGAAAATTAGATAGCCCCATGAAGGAAACAGGACCCCCATCTCTTGCCATATAAAATAATAAATTCAGGTGAATTAAAGATTTAAATGTAACACATGAAATCATGAAAACTATGGAGAAAACATAGAAAAACTTTTATAGATTTAGGCTTAGGCAAAGATGTTTTGCCTAAAACCTCAAAGGCCATTGCAACACAACAGGAATGAATAAATAGAACTTAACTAAATATTAAAAGTTTCTTAAAAAGTAAGAAATAATCAACAAACTGGTAACCTATTGAATGGGAAGAACTATTTGCCAACTAAATGGCCAACGAATGACCAATATCTAGAATTTAGAGGGAACTCAAACCAGCAAGAAAAAAGCAAACAACCCCCTCAAAAAGTGAGCAAAAGATATGAAGAGAATTTTCTTCAAAAGAAGATGGCCAAAAAGCATAACAAATGTTTCCATATCATTAATTATCAGGGAAATGTACATTAAAACTACAATGAGATACCACTTTGCTCCTGTCAGAACAGCCATTATTAAAAATTTAAAATTACAACAGATGCTTCCATGGATGTAGAGAAAAAGCAATGTTTATATACTGTTAGTAGGACTGAAAACTAGTACAGCTCCATTGGAAAATAGTATGGAGATGACTCAAAAGGCTAAAAGTAGACCTACCATTCTGTCTAACAATCTCACTACAGGGTATCTACCCAAAGGAAAATAAATCATATAATCAAAAAGATACTTGTGCAACATAAATTGTATCTTGTGCAGATACAATTGCAAAGATATAGAGTTAATCTAAGTGCCCATCCATGGGGGGCGGTGAGATAAAGAAAATGTGAGATACACACACACACACACACACACACACAGCAGAGTACTACTCAGCCATAAAAAGGAATGAAAGTCTTTTGAAGTAATTGGATGAAACTGTAGACTGTTATCCTAAGTGAAGAGTCTCAGTAGAAAAATAAACACGTGTTCTCATTAATAAGTAGGAGCTAAATAATACATACACATTGGAAACTAAGCAGGGGGAAGGGCAAAAGAGGAATGAGGGATAAAAACTTGCCTATTAGGTATAATGGACACTGAAAGCTCTGAGTTCATCATTATACAACATACCATGTAACAAAAACATTTGTATCCCCTTAGTATTTTAATATAAAAGTCAAGTCAAATCATATAATCAAACTCATAGCAGTAGAGAATAGAATGGTGGTTACGAGAGACTAGAGTATGGACATGAGAAATGTGGTGATGATGGTCAAAGGGTTGAAAGCCTCAACTAGAACAAGAAATAATTTTTTAAAAGATCTATTGCACATCATAGTTAATATAGTTTATAATAGTGTCTTGTACATTTCAAAATTGCAATGAGAATAAATTTCATATATAGTAGAACCATTTTAGTTCACTACCTCTCTACATTGACTATCTCTGTAACTTGACCTAATTTTCATAAACTGGACATGCACCACATGTACATATTGGCACAATAGGACTAGTTCCTTATGTTGACCACCTCCACATGTAGACCAGTTTGTTACAGTCCCTTGAACGGTCAACAGATAACAGGTTCTACTGTATTTTTATCACAAAAAATAAGTATTTGAGGTGATGAATATTTTAATTAGCTAAATTCAGTTGTTCCACATTTTATTATACATCACTTCGTACACTGGAAATTATAGAATTTTAATTTGTCAATAAAAATTAGACTGACTTTTACAACATACACACACATATACACACACAAACTGATGTATACACATTCCAATTAGTTGTTAAACAGAGGGTATCAGCCAACATAATGTAGTCTGTGGAATATATCTCATACATTTAGAAGAAAACACAAAAGAAATAATATCTTAATATTATTATGGAAACATCTTTTAACTTGTGCATCATCGAAAAAGTCTCAACAAGCTCCACGAGTTTCTGAACCAAACTTTGAGGACAATCCTGTCTAAATTGATCAAAATCATTTTCTCTCTTTTAAACCCCAGTACATTTAATGACTTGAATTGAACACATTAACTTTAACAAAAGAAGAAATGGTACTTTGATTTTCCAATTAGATGATAGTTCCTGGAGAGCCTATCTTTTTTCATGATTTTTCTCTAATAAACAATAGTAGGCATTGGCATCCAATCATCCAACATTGTTTATTTCCTTCAAATGTAGTTCTTTCATAATATTACCTAGGTGTCATTAAAGTAAGTATCACAGACATTAGGAATTATTTAAGTGGTAAATGAATATTTTTTCACACTAACCAGTTCATACATTTCCTTCCTTATAGCTATTGTGAATTTTATTATTTTTAATAATCAAGTGATTCTTGAGAGGACATATTTCCAAAAGCAATGCCACCATGTGAAACAAAAGATTTCTGTTTTACAGTTGATTTTTATTCCTATACTGTTTCCTTTAGGAATAAAACTCTTGGAAGTTGGGTTTGATGGTTTTGAAAAAAATTAACAAAAAAACACAATGTAAGTAAAAAAGACTCACCCTTAAAATCATATTTTAGCCCCTTTCTCTTGAGCTTTACCATAGGAATTTTGTTGTACAATTACTCAGCTCTAAACTTAGCTCTTTAAACCATTTTCAGTCACTTTTAAAGCCAAGTTTTTGAAAGAGTCATTTATCAAAATTACCAGGCTCAGGATGCTAAAATGGATTCATAAAAATTGCTATTATAATTTGGCCTAAATCTGTGGCATTCATGGTATGCATGAGGTTATATTAGTGGAAATAATAACTAAAAATCTGGCCTCAACTTAGAACTTGATGTCATCACAAGTAACGGGAAATAGCTTAAGCTTTAGCCTTGTCTAAGAGATAATCACAAGGAAAGCTACCATATATTATGTAGCCCAAAATGATGTGCTAAGAACTATATCTAGTGCTTTATATGTCTTGTAATCCATGCAGCTACCTAGTGAAGTAGATATCATAGTTCCCATTTCATAGACAAGTCAATGTAAGTTCAGAGGAGTTATGAATCTTGCCTATGCCACTTAGTTGTAAAACTGCAGAGTCAGGAGTTGAACCCAGTTTTGTTTGATGTTAAAGTTGTGTTTATTTATTAATAATAAATACCTAAATACAGAAGAGTTAAGCAATTGTATCAACTGTAAGTTTACTGTCCATCATGGATCAGCTGTGGACTCTATTTCAAGTTTTCCCTACTCAGAAAAGCAAGTTGCCATGTTTCTCTCCTCTGGGCTAATAGTACTTTGCTATAAGAGGAAAAGAGGAGATAGAGAATATACACTAGAGTTGAAGGGATCATTTTCACTCACATCTTATTTGCCAAGGCAAATGGTTCTGCCTAGCTTCAAAAGGATGAATCCTACTGCATGCTAGAAAAAAAAATTATAATCATAGTGGTCCATTTGAAATTTTAAGTAAAAAGCACCACCTCTCTAAATGTTACTGCTAGAAATAAAGAATAAAATTGTTTTGAGGTATGCAATGATTTTTGTGGGAATAGAAAATTACATCTGAAACTGTAATCATATTCCAGCTTTAGAAACGACAAGCATAGCTAGTCATAAAATATGTGGAAAAATCGTGCAAAAAGTTGTTCTTATACCTCCAATAATTTGTAAAAAGTTTAAAAATATGATTAGAAGTATGTTTACATTACTTCAATGTGGCAGATACATTATTGAATATGCCATTTTTCTAAATTATGGCTTGTTTTTTAAAAGAAGCTATCAATTTATTAGTCCTTCAAAGAATAATATGCTTAGCGAAATTTAATAAATTTTTCCTTGCCTCTCTCCTTAACCCTTGACCCACATCATTTCAGTCTGTCTCTAATCTTGCCTCTAGGTTCTTATCAAAGTTCATAAGTCACTATAATAGGATAAGCTTGTCATCCACAAGAAAAAAGAAATCTCATTATATTCCTTGATTCGTAGCTATCTTCATTTTTTAAAATTAAAAAACAAGTTACAGGAGTAGTGTAGACAGGTAGTCAGTATCTAATCTTTGCAGCTGGACCTTAAGAGTCAGGCCAGGCAGAGCCATCTGACACTCAGAGGTCCAACTATGTGTTTGTCCACTATTTTGGAAAGGTTGTAACCTCCTGCTACACTGCAGAAGGTTAAATAAACACCAAAAAAATGTATTTCAGCTTTCTATAAAAAGATAAATTAAATCTAACAAAATAAACAATCTGTGCTGTGGGAACCTGTTGTCCAACTGTATGAAAGCTACCTTCAAGGCCAACATATAGATGAATTCAGGCATTCTACTAATGGCATCAACCAATGCATATGGCAGATACAGAATTTAAATTTTGGATTTTACACACCTACACATATACACATATGTGTGTGTGAATAAATGTGTGTGTGTGCTTGCCTGTGTATGTGAAAGATCAGACGGCAAAATCATAACATTACTGAAACTGGTATAAGTACTGCCATCAAATACATTTATCATTTATCTAGATAAAAGATAAAATACATTATGATACTCTACTTTGCATGAAATTCATGCAGCCCTTACTCATTTCTCCTGGACAAAATGGCTTGAAAGCCAACAAAACTCAGCAGCCATCATAGTGCTGTTGGCCCAGGATCATCAATGGAGCTCAAATCATCCTACTTCCTGGGTACCCATCTTCCTTGCTGATTTCCCAAGGTCTCTCACAGCATCATTCAGCTAAAGTCAGTTCTCTTCTAACAGTGACTCTCGTATGGTTTCATACTGTTCCACAGAGGTACTGGGTCTTTTAATAACTGTGAGCAACAGGAACAAAAATCAAACATCAAACAAATAAAAATTTCCAGCATTCAGACAATTATTCTTACCACCTAATTTACCATTAGATCTTCAGCTATCTTTCCTCCCAAAATATATTTGCTGCCACTTTCATGGTCTGAATGCCAACATCTCCGTACTGTGTAAAGAGTGCCCCCCACCCCCTCTAGCTATGAATACGGTTCTAAATAGCTTGGTCTCTCTCCTCCAAGCTAGCTTTCTTAGGTTTTAGGGCCGCATCGCTAAGTCTTAAAGAAAGTTTCAAGGGACAAGGTAGTTTATTGTATTGAAACATCATTTTAACCTGAAGTTTCTATATCTCAGAAAATATTCCTTAAATCTATCTTACATCATGGTGAGTTCTTAATAACCTGGCACATTTGTCGAGAGATTTAGGCATATTTTTTATCTTTTTCTTTTAGAAGTGATATCCCTACTGAGACAGAACGTGCTTGCCATTACCAAAATTACCATTACTTTTTCTTTCAGGAGGAGAAAGGTGTCCTTCATATGTAAATTACAGACTCTTCTGTCTCACACAGAATCCTCAAACTCAGTTTTGTGTTATGTAATTAAATAAGATACCTTATAGCCACGTTTATAGATATCACATTTTTGATTTTTATAAAGTCCTACTCTCAGTCACTCAACTATTTTGCCTCTCATACTTTTCAAAATTTCCCCCACACTTTGCCACTTTAGTAATCCAGTGTTTCACTATTAAAAAAAATAGGTCTGTGGCCATAATATATTTTTTAACTTAAAATATTGGAAAATACACCTCGCAGAGCCTAAAGGAACTGTTATGGTTAAACAATTTGCAACATTATATTTAAGGAAGGGAAAAATGAGCAATAATCAAGTACTGAATAAAAAGTACTCAAGATACCTATTCAGTCTTCCAAGAGCCCCTACCAGCTTAAAGTAAGCAAGGCAAAAAGCCCTTGACATAGCAAAGGCACAAATCATGGGTCTCTATACTTGGGGTTCTAATGCTTGAGTATTATTATCCTACTATTTTGTCTGAGTCTAGAGAAACATCATAGAGAATTAAACCAACAAATAGAGTAATACTACTTTAAACTTGGCCCTTAACACCTTATTTTCATTCATCTTGAGTCTCAAAGAGCCTCTTATGCCAGTGTTAGGGAATGTTACCCTAAGCTGTTAATTGCTAGCTAATTAAATTTCAACTGTCACTTAGAAATTTCACATTCTTTTTCTTTAGTTTATCCATAAATGTAAAATCCCTATCTGAAGTAGTTCATTTTCTCTGCCAGGGCCTGTCATTCCATTGCACCATGGCTGTGACAGCATCGCCCTTGGTGAACATTTACCAACCTGCAAGATAAAGCAAAACTCTGGATTTGACATCTGTTTCACCTTAAAATCCAGTCTCTGGGCTTACATGCGGTTTTACTTCATTGGGATGTGTGAAATTTATTGCTTAAACTTGTTAATAAGGGTTAAACTGTTGTTAGGGTACTTTTGTGTGCCTACTAAGTGTTCATTGCTACTGTGGTGGCAATTGGAGCGGGGAAGGAAATCTAGGAGAAATTATCTGTAGAAATACCCATAGCCTCAGAAGCAGTGGCTGATAGCTTTGCAGCCCTTTGCCTCCTCAGCTCCCTGGGGGTTTGTCTGGCTTTGGCCTTTCTACAGTGTGTCAGCAGCCTGCTCAGCTGTGACTGTGCACTACCTTTTAGCAGCTTTAAGTGGTAATTGCTAATGGCTTTGCAGCTTTGCAGCTATCCCAGCAGGTTTCTGTGCCTTGTACTACTTTAAACACAAAGTACTTTGAAAACATACGTAAATTAAGGCTATAATTCCATCTCCAGCCTTTGGCATGTGTTATTTGTCAATTTTTCAAAAAGCAAATGGCTGATATAAGGCATTCCAGCAGCCATGGGTCAGAGTATTTATCCCTTTCCTCTGCTTCCTATGAGGCTGTGACCCTTCCTTTTCTAATACTCAATCTTAAATTCACTTTCTTTTCTGGTTTACCTGGTAGCTCCCTCTTCTCTCTGTGTTTTTTTCCTGACTTATGGCTTGTTATGTGAAATATAAGCAGCCACAATTTTAAGCTGAAGAAGGCCAGGGATGGTTTTCTGGGTTGTGAACTTTGGGGTACCGAGTACTCTTTTTGTTCTCCTATGGTTGAAAGGGCAGTGATAAATGTTTCTTTGGTAACAAAAGTTTGAGGAGTGAGAGGAGATGGGGAGAGACAGAGAAAACCCTTGCTGGGTTGAGTATCATTTGGTCTAGTTACTTTCTTTTTTTTTTTTTTTTGTAGAGACAGAGTCTCACTTTATCGCCCTGGGTAGAGTGCCGTGGCGTCACACTGCTCACAGCAAACTCCAGCTCTTGGGCTTAAGCGATTCTCTTGCCTCAGCCTCCTGAGTAGCTGGGACTACAGGGGCCCGCCACAGCGCCTGGCTATTTTTTTGTTTTGTTTTGCAGTTCGGCCGAGGCCGGGCTTGAACCCGCCACCTTCGGTATATGGGGCCGGCGCCCCACTCGCTGAGCCACAGGAGCCGCCCTGGTCTAGTTACTTTCTTACCTGCAGCAGGGTCTATCACCTTCATGTAAAGAAATGAGTGGGAGCCAAAGGGAAAATGAGATGAAACTTAATTGTGTGACGAAGCTTTGTGCTCACTGAATTACCTAAGATCCAATAAAGTGCACACAATGGAGAATGGTACTTCCCAGGCAGTCAAGGAAGCCAATAATGACATTTAATTCTGAAGTTCAGAAACAATGCTTTTTGTTAAAATTTCTGTGAGGAGACTATACACACAGCTCAGATTCAAAATTCTAAGTATCTTGCTGCATTATTGGGCACTGCCTCTATTGAAGATTTAGACTGTAGAATGGCTGAGAATTTAGAACTCATTCAAATGACCGCCAGAGACCTGGAGACCTTTTAATGGTCCACTAATGATTTACTGAGTTTTGAAATACTGTCTCAGGTAACCTTAGAAAAGAACTAGTCTTCTGGGTATATACCAAGTAAAGGAATAATAGGATCAAATGGCAGGTCTAGTTTTAGGTTTCTGAGTATTCTCCAAACATCTTTCCAAAAGAAATGTATTTGTTTGCATTCCCACCAGCAATGCAGGAGTGTTCCCTTTTCTCCACATCCACGCTAACATCTCTGGTTTTGGGATTTTGTTATGTGGGCTAATCT
>CAUYON010014976.1:0-102349 GCA_963573935.1 Arctocebus calabarensis | reverse complement strand
TCTGTTTTTGCCTTCCATTTCTCTACCTCTTTGTCAGTTTGGGAGCATTCAATAGCTTTGTCTTCCATGTCAGAAATCCTTTCTTCTGCTTGCTCCATTCTGTTGCTGAGGGATTCTACTTTGTTTCTCAGATCTTTGAGGGCTGCAAATTCTTGTCTCAATGTGTCAAAATGTTTGGTCATTTGGTCTTTGAATTCTTTGACTTCTTGAGACAATTTTTGAAATGCACCCTGAATTTCTAAATCCAACTTTTCCTCTATTTTATTAATCTTATTTGCAATCCAAATTCTGAATTCAATTTCTGACATCTCAGCCATCTGTTTATGCATAGGAGCCTCACTTGTGTCTGCCAAATTGTTCCTTGGGGGGGGGTTGACCTAGTCTGGTTGTTCATGTTTCCAGAGATTTTCTGTTGATTCCACCCCACGATTAATTTTACACCGTTTGGCTGGATGAGTAGATAAGGACAATTTGGGCTAGGAGTTCTAGGAGTAGTGATTGACCAATGCTTTGCTTGAAAGCTGGGACTGGTGTCTGTACCTTTTCCCCTAGAGTTTTGCCAAGGAGTCATAGAGTGCTACTGCTTGCGAAACTGGGGACCTTCGTGGTGTGGTGGGGTTAAGTGGCTCTGTCTTATTTTAAGCTGGTCTTTGTCTTACCCTAGAGAATCTGTTACTCTGGATTGAAATCTGAGCTGTGAAAAAATACCAGCAGTTAAGTCACCACAGGCAACAATGGGAAAAGCAAAATCAAACCTTCCCACTGCCACATACACAGGATACCACTTTGGAAAGTCCTCAGGTGATTGGCCCAGTTGAATGGGTCCCAATGAATTGTCCTAGCCAGCACTGATCTCAAATGGAAGAGTTAAAAAGTCTCTGGCAACTAGATAGCAGGGATCTGCTGGAAGATCCAGCATAATTCACTCCGGTCCTCTGTGAGCTCAGGAGGGCACCCCCCTCCCCCAGCAAGTAGATTAGTCTGGGAAGGTTGATGCCTCCTCCCCACCTTGCCCCTCTGTCACACCCAGTCGGTGGTAACAGTTGTGATCCAGTTTCCTCCAATGAGCAGACGCTCCAGAGGCTTGCGCCTGCCTGGGTCACAGTGAGGTCTGTGGCTCCTCAACCAGTCCACTACTCCCTGTCACTGTTTGGCCAGGGGAGGTGAGGCCTGACAACCTGGGTACTTGATAGGCGCTGGGGAGATTCACTCAGTTCCAGCCCTGTCCCTGATTGATGTTGCTGCTGGAACAGAACAAGGTCGCAGAATTTATTTCTATCAAGGCTATTTTCCCTGATCAGACTGGGGCTGCAAATAGGTCTGACTCAGTCTGTGAGTTCCAGCCCTTTGTCTCAGCTTTCATCCCCTGAGGGCCAGGTTAGTCTGAAGGTAAGCAAAGCAGCCTCTCTGCGAGTATTCTAATCCTTGCGCTTTGGCCCGGCCGGTACCGCCTCAGGTATATCCTTCACATGCCTTGGTTGCTGGTCCACTCTGCTGGTGGCTACCACCGGAGAAGCCACCGGCTTCCCCTGGCAGCCCAGAAGACTGGGAGTGTCTCCTCAAAACATCCCCAGGGGTGCAAACTCTCCTGCTATTGTTGCAGCTGGTTGCTGTTTCATGCCTCAGGAGACCTTCTTTCCAGCTGGGCCTCCTCTCGGCTCACTCCCCCTCACCACTCCTGAGCTGGAAAATCAGCACAGATCAGCAACAGTCCATGCCCCGTCCACACCCCTCGAGAAAATCTCCAAGAATCTGGCTCTGTGGAGGACAGGCCTCCAGGCCTTGGGGTGAGAGTGGAGGGGAATACCAGGAACTCCAACTTGCAGGTAGAGAGTATATACAGTTTTATGTCTGGTGGGAGAGTGCTGCGGCACCCTAGTAGGGGAAGGAGGTCTGGTTTTTAGAGGGTCTCTCCCATGGGGTAAAGTGGGAGGACATCTGAACTCTGCGCGCTTATTTGTATGGAGGTATGGAGTATACTGTGAGCCACTCTCATGGGGGAGGGGACTCCTGTCCGCTTGGTGATGTGCTCTGTACCTTTTTGCTTGTGTCCTTGGGGGTCTCAGGTCACCCCAGCAGTGTAGATGTACATTCTTCGACCTTTTCTTTTGGCTCAGATTCAAACCATTGGCTTTCTTGCTGAGATTCTGTCCTTTAACTCTCCTTCTGGACAGGAATCTCTGTGGAAAGCTGGCTACAGATCGCCATCTTGGCTCTTCCCCTCTACTTATTACAACTCTTGGGGACCTGTGCTATCTTCATCTTGCAGCTAAAAAGAAACCCTTGATCCTTAGAGAGAAAAAAAAAAAATCCATGCTTGTGGTTTGTCAAGGACTCTGACCAGGCATTCTGGCTCCAGTGGTGCTATTCCAAGCTGTTTCATACCACTGTTCCTGTAAGGAGAGTTAACGCCTCTTTTCTAGCAAATGTGACAGTCAAGAGCCCTGAAATCTCTGTTTCCTGAGCAGTGACATAGCCAGAACATTCACTCTACCTAGAGGTCAGAGGGAAAGTCACAGACACAGAAAGTGGATCCACATGGTGTTTGTGTCTTTCTCAGGGACCCTCCTTGTCTTCCATCTCCTGTACTGTTGTGAACCTTTGGATGGATGCCACTTTTGACTGCTTAAATCTTGGGTCGCATGACTCTTCTTTCCTCATTCTCATCTAGCTCCTGCATACTTCTGTAGAGAGGGAAACTAGAACTTAGACTAAACTTCCCAGCATGAGATGTATATTTCTATCTGCAAGAGGAGCAATCTGTCACCCTTATCTCCTATTGCAATTTGAAAGATGTTCTGCCTGTGGTTCACCTGCAGACCTCTCCAGATATTCACCAGATCTGCTATATACTCTTTTCCCAGACACCCATCTTCTCCCTCTAATATTTTCTTTCTAGCGCCATTGAAATACTCTTTTTAGAAACAAAAAAATACCTCCTTGACTTGTCCTTACAGCTGGAATTCTCCACGTCCACAAGTCTCCATGCCCTGACCTCCCACTGGCCTTCACTGTCAAGTTGAGAAAAACTACCTCTAAATGAGAGAAAGAGATAATGCTGAGAGGAATCTTTAAAATATTTATCAGCCTTTTATTACAGAAGAGTTTTAGATGGGCAGAAATGTTACAAGGACAATGTAGAAAGCCCTTGTACACCATGTAGCCAGATTTCACTGTGGTTAACACCTTAGTCTGTATGTTTGTCATAAATGATGGACTGGGACTGATTATTAGCTAAATCACACACCCAGAGTCCCTTCCAATATCACATTACAGTTAATGGTCTTTTTGTGTGTGCATGTCCTAACACTGTAACGCTTTCTCAGATGGTCCCTGTTTTTGATGAGCTTGATATCTTTGAGGGATAGATACTAGTTAGTAGAATGTTTTTCCATTTGTGTTTCTAAAGTATTTTACTCTTGAAGACACTGAGGTTATGGGTATTTGGGTAGACCACTTCTGGGGACATGAGCCTCCTCATCACATCCCACCATGAATGGACATACTCTAAACACAACTCACCACCCTTGGTGCTGAGCTTGCTCACCGGGCTGATGGAGTGTTTTGTCAGAGGTCTCCGTGGAGACAATCATTCTTCTTTCTAGAGGACATTTTTAGCAATAAGAAATTAAATATTTAACTTTAGAATATCTGAATAATCTGTGAGTTTTTTTGCACACCTACACATTGGTGTGTGAGTTGTCACTTGTGGAGGTGAGGGATGAGTGAGAGTGTAACAGGAAAATCAAGCACCCCAAGGGAGGAGGGACTTGGAATGACCACGAAAACAGAAGCATCTAGGATTAAGTAAATATCCCAGGTTCAGCATGATCAAGGCCTTTAACTAGACATAGTTGCACGCTGTATTGGTTGGGAAGCACGTCACATTTCTGCAACACAAATACCCTGAAATATAATGGTTCAAATAAAACAGAAGGGTACTTAACTCTCATATAGCAGGTGGGGTAGGTGGCTAGCCAAGGGCTGGAAGAATAATCTTGCTTCCTCAACACACAGCATAACATCACTGGGTTATAAAGTCACCTGTTCTACTTATGCACACGGTTGAGCCAAAACACAGGGAGATGGGATTCAGAACCTGCTCACATCACCACTAGTCACAGACCCTGGCTTGGACTCAGTCACAAGACTATACCCTTACAAAGAAGTTGGACCAGTGCAGACTCTAACTGGATGCCCATGTGTTCCCTAAAACTTGGTGAGGTTTATGTAGCACATGAGTAGAAGAAGTAAGTATAAGAGAGTGGGCACTGGGGGAGTCAACACTGGTCAAATTGGGCAGCCCTTTAACTGAATGGTGCCAGGCTGCATGTTATTTGTTCAAATAAAAAGATTACATCAGGATCAAAGCTGCAAATATAATCAGCATCTTGTACCAGTGAGAAATCTACATCATTCTCCAAGTTTTTGCATCACAGGGGGGTGAGTCAAAGAGGGTCATGGTGCAAAACCAAACACCAGAAATTTTCAAAGTTTGGTGGCAGTACTCTATCTCTGCAATTTTCCCCAGGAATGCAGTATTAAATCTGTTTCAGTATTTTAGCAGGGAAACCAGTTCTGTACATTTCCTCTGTCATAAACCTTTTCACTCTGTGGGACATGTGCTGACTGTGCCAGTTCTGTTACAACTATGCCCTGCAGTGTTGGGGAGACAAGAACCGGGTAGATTTTCATATGCCCAGATAACTGCCGTCCAAATTCCATTTCTACCTGATTCTCAGAACCAACCACTGAGTGGTGGAATTCATCTGCTTTCTGGAGCCTGAGGGTTAAAATCGACTCAGAGAGGGCTGGAGATGCAGTCTGCTCCCCTGGGAGTTCACTCATCTCCCAGTTAAGGGCCACCAGCCCTTGGGGGGCAGGACAGTGGAGGGAGTGATTCCATCAAGCAGTGTCATCTTGCATGCACAGTCTAGGTCACCTGCTTACCCCTCCACAAACAGGGTGCTGGACACAGGAATGTTGGGATTGACTGAGACTGAAGGTATGTTAGCAGCCACCTTGATCTTCCAGTCACCAGACCCAAATTAGGTTCCAATGGACAGAACAAGTATGCTAGTCATAAGGTTTCTAAACTCTCCCACACAGAGAAAGTAACGAGAGAGGAATGTCCCAGGATTCTTCTTCATGGAGGATAGCAATGTGCTGCTAGCCTTATGGAGGATAAGCAATGTGCTGAATTCACACAAGACCCAACACCAACCAGACAGCACAGAAAATCAATAGATCTTGTCCACACACCATGCTTATGGCTGCAATATTTTTGCCTGACCATATCAATTATTTGCAATGTACTGAGAAAAAGCAACCCTTTGACATTGTGCAGAAATGATTGAATTCCTGAGTAGGTTATTGAGAGTAGCTTGCAAACTTATGCCTCTGGTAAGGCCTGGTTACTGGTGAGTCTGCTTTCTGATCAAGAACATGCACTATCAATAATTCTGCATACTTGCAGAATTCTGGAATGTTTCCTTAAATGGATTTCAGTCAAATTACATAAAGCCAAACAGAGTGTTTTTATCACTTCTCTTTCTAATAATTAATATGGCAGGACATATAGGAAAATACACACTTAATTTTCCGAGATAAGGACAAAATGCCACTGAAAATAAGCATTTCAATCCCCAAAATTAACTTCTCAATTCCAAAACTAAATTGTCATCTAAGATAAACTTTATAAAATATCCAATTAGCATAGTCTTAAATTTTGAAGGAATCTAAAATACATGGATCTTGATAATTTGGTCAATTAAAATAGCACTTTGAATCTCTTGAAAAGTTTTGCTTTCTGTTTAATAAGAAATAAACACAATTGTGAAAAAAAAATGAGGAGGGCTTTGCTCTGTTATGTAGGAAAAGTTAATTCTTATTTAACAAACAAGTTTCCTTTATGTATGCGGGGCCATGTATTTAAATGCAAGCAATGCTTCTCACTACCAAGTTCATTGCTACAGATCTGTACTGTTTTGATGTTTCTACTATTTTCTTGTTAATAATGAAGTTCCCATAAAAACTGCTAGCCAAGGAAATGGCATTGGAGTGTTCCAAGCTTGATGCATTGTACTGAATAATTCTCGTTAATGAGACAGTAAAATGGTGAGTGGCCACCAAGGAACTGTTGATCGTTATCCTGGAAGTGCTGATAATCCCTTGGTGATGAATCATAAGACAAAGGATCCAGTCATAAATAGTGTCAAGGCTGGGAAAACAGCAGTGCATTAGCATATGAAGTCTATGTGGCCCATTTAAAAAGTGGAGATAACTTAGTCTCTACTACATGGGAATGGAAAATGGAGCATCCCATGTAGTAGAGACTAAGTCTCTAGGAGAAAGATAGAAAGTCTCCATGTTTTCTTATGGCTGAACAGTATTCCACGGTATACATATACCACAGTTGATTAATCCTTTCATTGGTTAATGAACAATTGGACTCATACCAATTTGAAGAAAAAAGTAAAATAAAATTAAAAGGAGAGAGCAAATCTTTTCTACTGTTCATGCCTCTCCCAGTCATGGGAACTGAAGGCTTCGTTTTCTTCCCTCAGGCAGCTTGGGCTGGCTTCAATCTCCAGAATCAAGATGGTTCCCAACTTATCACTACTGTGTTTAATTAGCCTTCTGTAGACAGCATATTTTCCTTTTATGAGTAAATGTTTGTTATCTATAAAAACTGACCTGGAAGAGATATTGAGAAATGCCTTCTTCCCTAAATTGTAATTAGGGAAGAACTCATGGGATGTTTTGCATGAATTCCATTCTGGTTAAGATTAGACAGTTGACAGCATTAGTACCTGCTGACATAAAACTCCAGAATGCTCTTAATTATAACTCTTAAGGTTTTACTTCTTGCAGAAATAAGCAGGTAAGCATTAAAGCACATATAATTTTCCTATTTAAACTCAATTAGAAAAATGCCCCTACTGTATTATTTTAGAAACTTGAACCACATGAGTTTTTTTAACTTCTTGGTTTGTCTTATTTTAACACCAAATTGCATATAATGGTCCCTGTATCTATGTAAGACTCAGATAAAGACAATTTCATTTAGAAATTGCAAGATATTTCCTTTTCAATTGAAGTCAACACTGTTTAAATCTACAGCCTGAGGCTAGTGTTGGAAGAAGTAGGAAAACTTGCCAACTTGGTCATTCCCATCAAATAAGGGTCCCTCTGGATGCAGACATCAAGCTTGCCCAATGTCATTATTCTACACAGGTAACCCAGTTCAACAGGCACCTATGCTGTTTTCCTTGACCCTCTTAACATTAAATTTTTTCTTTTTCTCCTTCTTCTCAAATCTATTTATTAGGTGAATTTATTTTTCTTTCATTTTAATTATTCTGCCAGCGTCTGTGTTTTAAACTGTTTCATTTTATTAATGACAGGACTATAAACAGAAATGCAAAGATTTTCCTTGTGACAGTTTTCAAAATTACAGGTAACCAGTCGCGTCACACAGTTCACGGTTTCTATGTGGAATTTCATCAATTCTCATCCACCCTCTTGGTTAGAGAAGTAATTATCCTGTGCTCACCTTGATATAATGCTGCTGAGTGAAGCTCTCCAGGGATTTCAAGGTCAGATGGAGCTGGATTTTGACCTTGCTGTGTTCTATGTGCCTTCCCCAGTAGAGTTGATATATGTTCCCCATTGAAAAACGAATTGGCTACCCTTGTTTGAGAGTTGTGGGAGCTATAGTAAGGGGTTTTCCTCTGTCAAAACATTCACTCATCTCCATAGCCTTTGTTCCTGCAGCCAAACTGTGACAGCCTTGGTCTTTCATGGAGTCTGGCTGGCAGAATACCCGCCCCCCCAAAAAGGTATCTCCACCCTGACCCCTAAATCCTGTAAATATGTTTCATACATGGTGCAAGTGAGTTTGCATATGTGATTAAGTTAAGGATCTGGAGATAGGAGGTGGTCCTAGATTATCCTCTTGTGCTAATTTATAAATGGAGGAGGGAGCCAGGAGAGGATTGAAGGCTGAAGGGAGATACGAAGATGTCATTCTGCTTCCTTTGATGGAAGAAGGGCCAAAGGTCAAGGCCTGAAAGCAGCTCTAGAAGCTGAAAAAGGTAGGTTTCACCTGTCCCTTCTAAATGCAGAACACAAATGTTTTCACATGATAAACGAGGAAATCTCATGAAGGTTATGTCGAATAGATGGATGAAAATATTTCAGATTGCATATGAAGCCCACACACTTTACCCCCTGTTTGCACTAAATTATAAACATATTATTAAAAAAAAAAAAAAAAAAAAAAAAAAAAGAAGCTGAAGGCTTGCACCTTGAAGGTGTGTGTGGCTCAACGGGCTAAGGCGCCAGCCACGTACACCTGAGCTGGCGGGTTTGAATCCAGCCTGGGCCCGCCAAACAACAATGATGGCTGCAACCAAAAAATGGCCGGGCCTATAGTCCCAGCTGCTTGGGAGGTGGAGTCAAGAGACTCACTTGAGCCCAGGAATTAGAGGTTGCCACGAGCTGTGATGCCACAGCACTCTACCCAGGGTGACAGCTTGAGGCTCTGTCTCAAAAAAAAAAAAAAAAAAAGCTGAAAAAGGTAAAGAAATGCCTGTGGAAGGAATTACATACACCCCATTGACACCTTCATTTCAGCACAATGAGAACTCTGACTTCTAGCACTCTAAATTTGTGTTGTTTTAAGGCATTATGTTTTTGTGATAATTTGTTACAGCAGTAATTAGAAAGTAATATACTAGGCATTGTATAGTTGTTTTAATTTCCTAGTAGTTTTAATTAGTAAATTGACTTCTTTAATTAATTTGCTCTTACATTATCACCTAGTAGTTTTAATTAGTAAATTGACTTCTTTAATTTGCTCTTACATTATCACCAAAAAATTAAATCTCACTAAATGAGATGGTGAGTACAAGTTGAGAAGAGATATGTAAGGCCTATTAATGTAAACACCATAATATAGACTTTATAACCAGATCCCAACATTTTTTAACTCAACTTTTCCAATTCCAGTTCTAGTCTCCAAATGTGAAAATTCATCACCACTTCCCTGTTTTTATTTCTTTTAGTAAAAAACTCTAAGCCACTAAAGGATACATTCCCACTTCTGTTTTTCACAGGTCAACTCTATATCATAATCTGCTGTTACGACATATGAAATTTACTCACAATAATACTTCACTCTTTTCCTTAGCCCATTATTTTTATGATTATATCATGATATAGGCTTTCTCTACTGCTTACTATTGTACAAAACTATTCAACTATTGGTTGAATTGTGTACAAAAAAACTTCACATGTTGGTTTGGTGCCCATGCTCAGTGGTTAGGGCACCGGCTATCTACACCGGGGCTGGCAGATTCAAACCCAGCCCAGGCTGCTAAACAACAATGATAACTGCAACAACAACAACAAAAATAGCTGGGCATTGTAGAGGTGCCTGTAGTTCCAGCTACTTGGAAGGCTGAGGCAAGAGAATCACTTAAGCCCAAGAGTTTGAGGTTGGGGTGGGCTGTGAAGCTAAGGCACTCTACCAAGGGCGACATAGTGAGACTCTTGTCTCCAAAAAGAAAAACTTCACATGTTAGAGTCCTAACTCTCAAAACCTCAGAACATGACTGTATTTGCAGACAGAGTCATTACAGAGATAAGCACATTAAAATGAGGTCATTAGGGTGGGCCCTAATCCAATGATTCTGTTGTCCTTATATGGAGGGGAATTGGTTTCTAAGATATGCATATGGCAGGATGGGATGGGACACAGGAGAATGAAGAGAGATGTCAGAGAGTGATAACAAAACACCAGCAGTTTGCAAGAATTGCTACAAGCATGGAAGGCCCAACTCTGCCCACACCTACCTCTCAAGCCTCTAGAATGGTGAGACAATAAATTTCTGATGGATATACTCCCCAGTGTGTGGTATTTTGTTAACCCCTAGCAAACAAATGCGATTACCTTCATACCTTAGAATCACACCCATTGCAAGACAAAATCTCTTGCTGTCTCATATCAGAGCAAAAAAACCCACTGGGTTTTGGAAAGAGATGAGGAATTTGGAAGTACCACATACCGTCCTCTGTCACGTCAATGAGGCTGGAATGTGGACAGGCCTCCCTTCCACCCCGCAGGCCCTCTGCCACTTCACTTATGTGGGAAAAGACAAGAGAAAGACAAGCCATGAGCGGGAAGAGAGCAGCAGAGGCCAAGAGCAACACCCACCCGCAGCCCCCATGCGCCCCGGTGCCCCACCACAGCTGTGCCTGTGCCCCATTCCTAGCTGGACCCTCCATCCTGGGACAGGGGTCAGGGTGTTGCTGAGAAACATGTGTGCTGGCAGAGAACCAGCACACAAGGGTCCTTGCCCTGGAGCATCTCATTAGAGGCCCACGTGTAGCTTTCTGTCCACTCCAGCCATGCATTTCTGAATGCTAGACACCCCTTACTGTTTAGACTATGCTTCCTTGGGGAGCACCATTATCTTGTATACCTAGTTCCCCCCAGGTAAACACACCCGTGTGGATGAACCACATCACAGGCACCGCATCAACTTTTCCCACATTAATGGGCCATCTTTCCTTTCCCAACACTGGTCACTACAACAAACAGTAGCAGCGTTTTTATAGTTGAACATGTAGTTCCCATAGCAGGTGTCTGTTACTACCATTTTCATTTCTTCCTTGCTGGTTGAAAATGGTAGCATCTCTTATTCTCTTCGTCCTTTACTAAAAATTATGGATAAGATAAATAAATTGGGGACCCCTCTGAAGGTCACCATCCTTTATTTATAATTTCCTTATCCTTATGGCCCTTCAGAAAGCATTTATACTGGACGAACAGCAAATCACATATATTGCAGATCTGAGTGGGAGAGGTACCACGGTATTTTATACACATGATTTATTGAGGCCCACGGTAAATACAAGCATTGCCCATTTCACACCTTTCCTCTCATGCAGGGAGAAGGTACAGGGCCTTGAAAGGGAGGTACGAGAGCTCCCACCTACACAGTTGGCATCTGGTGCCCAGAACTTACTATGATGCTTCTGCCCTTCCAGCAGGAATAGATGTGCATGGATTTTAAGGTTCATTATCATCATCTCTGGAGTAACTGAGCACCTGGAGCTTAATGAGCTTAAGGAAATTGACCCATATCCTCACAAGTAGGACTGGCAGTGTCCAGGTTCAGCCCCTGGCTGTTTCCACCTTTCCCTCCCCTAGGCACCTTTCACAGGCGTTCACCACCTCTCAAAGGTAAGCTCTTTGAGAACGAGCAGAGTGAGGGGGGCAATAGACCAGTGCTCAAGCATTTTCTACAAGTACATCAGCTTGGAACAAGTACAGACAAATGCTACTGTTGGTCACAGGAGAAGATGGCTTTTCCAAACAACTTCGGAGGAGATTGGTTGCCCCAGATAATGCCAGCATGGCAAATGAAGCCAACTACAATGATTATTATTACTCCCTGGTAATGGGGCAACTTTGCCCAAAGACACTTGGAAAAATCACTAAGGAGAAGGAAAAATCACTAAGGAGAAGCAGCCTGTTCTGTCCTCAACTGTGGTCTGACTTGATGTTTTCACCAAGACCAGGAGCAACATTTACTTGTACCAACATTGAGTTAAATATTGTCTAAAATGGTGATTTTGACTCTCCTCCTCAATCTGGTTTTCAGAAAGGGCTGACACCTTTGAAAAGTATCCCCAAAAGCAAAAAGGAGATGCATCATGAGAAGAAACGATGAGTGCCTTTTTTTCCTTAACATTTAAGATGCTAATTCCTCAGAGAGCTCTCCTACGCATTTGGTTTTGAACATATGATTTGTTTTGCCCAGGAGATTTCATTTGATGTTTTGTAGTCATCAGTAAAGCACTTTAGACTTCAAAAGCACTTCAGACTCGGTTGACTTGAGTCAGAAATCTTTTGCATTCACACCGTATGACTCACGGCACCCGAAAGAGTTGGGTGGAATGTTTCTCAATCCCTCTCACAAGGAGAGTTTGTGCACTGACTCTCATTAAGTCCTGGAGAGTTTTTGCTGAAGTTTTAGAAGTGGCCCCTTTGAAAAAATCCCATTGTTTTCCACGAATTTTGACTTTCAGAACCAATTGTTTTCTTAGCCTACCTATATAGCTGAACTAACCTTTAAAAAAGTCAAAGAAAATTATAGTAAGTTATATTTCACTCAAATTTAACTGAACTATGAGTTAAGGAAATTGTTTTGTTTTGAGAGACAACTATAATTGTTCAACATAAATAGAATTTTGGATTCAGTCTTGCTGTTCTAAGTACAACAAAAAGATAAAAATATTTTGACTTAGATTTAAAATCTTGTCAAGGAGTTTTAAGGAGAAAATATTTGGGAATACAGAATGTCTTATGAGCGTCCCTGAATAAAGCCGTGCCCCAGCCCGGGATCCTACCACAGAGGACACACTGCCTCTGCCTTCCATGGGCTCCCCTGTTTCATCAGCAGTGAATGCCCTGGCTTCATCTCCCTGCCAGGCTTAATTGGTTGCAGTGCATTAAAATGGATTAAGAATAAAGTGCTGTTCTGCTTGGAAAAAGCTAAATCTTCTTTGATCACAATTTCAACTACCATTAAAATTAATTTAAAGCAAATACCAGGCAGTGACACCACAATCCTCTTTCTGGATCATTCAATCAACCAGAAAACCAAATAATTGAGGTCTCTCTAGTTACTTTTAAATGAAAAGCAAATTTCATTGTTTCAAACAAGTTACTACCACTAAGAGGATGGGTCTTCCTATAGCACTAGGCTCCCATCTTTCTTCCCCTGAGCATAAGACTAAAAAGTTAATTATAGAATCCTACATGCTTACACTACTTTAAAGGCAGACTTGAAAAATGGGGAAAGAGTGTGAAGAAGTTATTTTGCTATAGCTTATGGGATTAGTCAGTATGACCACTGATGTTCTCATCCTTACATTTACTTTGCTTACGACTTTATAAAAATACAAAAACCTTTCAAACACTAAACACTACCCAGCAAATCTTTGCTGCAAGCTTTCTGTCCCTTACAATACAACCCACCTACTGTCTTTCCCCTTTGACTATATTTGAGAACACATCTACTTGCTTTTTAGAATATTCTGGAGGGAAAGACCTTGAGTTTTCAGTTTACAAACTTGTATTCAGGACACTGAAAATCTCCCCCGGGATAGCACGTTCTGAAACGGTGGCCTTGTACTGTCAGGGAGGTGCAGGGAGGTGAGAGGCTTTGAGGCATCAGCCTCAGTCTGCTTGGGCTGCTATAATAAAATCCCAAAGACTGGGGCTGGAAACAATAGACACTGATTTTTCACAGCTCCAGAGGCTGGAAATCCAGGATCAAGACGCCAGCCAGATAGGTTTCCAGTGAGAGCCACATTCTTGATGTGTCCTCACAAGGTGGAAGGGGAGAGATGGAGACTTTCCTCTTCTTATCAGCCACTAATCTCATCACAGAGGTTGAGCCCTCCCAACCTCCTCTAACCCTAATCACCTCCCAGTGTCCCCATCTCCAAATGCCATCACAGTGGGGGTCAGGGAGTCAATATTTGAATTTTTATTGAAATTGGGATCTTGTGAGTGATAGGATGATAATCCTTACTCAGGACCCCTGAGGCTTTTGTAAAAGAGTCCTCAGTGGCCCTGGCCCTTCCCCATGGGGACGAGAGTCCCTGGAACAGGGAGAGAGAGACAGAGCTGTCACTTTAGAGGGGGTGTGACACAGGGGTGGAGGGATCAAGAGTATAGAATGGTCATCTGGACTTGGAAGGTGGAGAAAGTGGTTTTATCCTCCCACCTCAACTGGGGCTTCTTGATGTAAAGTAAAAAATAGGGAAGAAAGTAGCTCAAATTGAGTTGATGGAGACCAGTGGCCGTGTGGTGGGATGTTTACAGCAGAATGAGATGCATCGAAGAAAACACAGGAAAAGAAATGATACAAGGAAAGGAGAATCACAGGAATGAAAAGAGGCAGAGGTGAGGAGATGCACAGATACAAGAAAGTGAAGAATGTGGCTCTGACAATGCAGGTTTAAAAAACAAAAGCATGCGGGTGTGGTGCCTGCACCCAGTGTTATTGCTTGAGGCCAGTTCCAGATCAGCTGGGGCAATATAATGAGATCACCTCTACAAAAAAATAAAAGGTATTAGCCAGACATGTGGCTCTTCCAAACAACTTCGGAGGAGATTGGTTGTCCCAGATGTACTTGCAGTCCCAGCTACGCAGGGGGTTGAGGCAGGAGGATCACTTGAGCCCAAGACTGAAGGATGCCGTGAGCTATGCTGACACACTTCACTCCAGCCTGGGCAACAGAGTGACACTCCATCTCTAAAAAATAATAAAATAATAACGAAGTAAAAAAGCTCAAGAGAGGTTCTTCTCAATAGAGAAAGAACACAGAGAAGCAAGTCAACGTGAGCCCGCAAGAACTGGATGGCAGCACCATGGTGGGGAAAGTGGAACTGGATGGAAAAGGAGAATAAAGGGCGAGTGGCTCAGGAAATAGGATGGGTTTTTCTAGAACATTTAGGTTTCAAGAAAGTCAACACAGAGTTAAACCCCTGGGAAATCACTTAGGTTACCAAGACGTCATCAGCATGTGGAGATAATGGACACCCTAATGTCCCAAGAACACCCGGGCTCTCTACCTACAGCCTCTGGGCCCTGCTCGTGGATCGGTCCCATCACAGAAATGATCTGAGTTTATTGAAACATCGTGCAAGCAACGCCAAGCGCCTAGCATTGTCGGACCCAGTCCACTTTCACGTCCAAGGTCTTTCACTCCTCATTCACTTATCTTTCCCCTTGGTGAGTCTTTGTTCTTCTGGTGTGAGACGCACTACACACTCATTACATGCAGCATCTCTCAAGACTATCTCAGGTTCTTTAGAGAAAAGGAACCAGGTAAAGTCAGTGAATATAAACTAATGTGCTTCTCAGAGCTTGATATGAAGCAAATGCGTCAGCCAGACTCACCCAGGTGGACCATTAAAGATCACATTAAATTCTTTGTACATCTATAAAACGTATAACCCTCATAACAGAGGGATTCTATTCAGATGGAAAATGAGGTTACTGTTTTATGATTTGAACAGGAACAAGCTTATCTGGCATAGCAATGCACAATACAGCTTCTGCAGTGTCCTCGCAAACATCAGCTCTGCTGCCTCCTGGCTCGCTGATGGGTATTTCATGCTTCCCTGAAAGTCTCTAGAGGAATGTTTTCTAATTGCCTTATGCATGGTCCTCGATGTTTGCAATGTCTCACATTTCTAATAATTAAAAAAAAATGATTTCCAAAGCTTTCAAGTTTGAGTTTTATTGATATTTTCCCCAGCAGACTCTATTCATGTTAAGTTTATCCTTCACATGTTAATACTGAGATCTGTACCAGTGTAGAAGTTAAATTCTCTTAAAGAAGCATATTAATGATATAGATCTTGCAACAAAGAATGGTTCCACAGGATTTGACATGATGAACTATAATGCAGCCACACCTCCAAATATAAAGGCAACTTAATACTAAAACGGACTGATCTATTTTATTTTAGAAATAATCTTCCCAGGAAAAAATAGCTTTTTTGTTCCTGTTCTTTTATTTTTACATCATGTCCTTAGTCACCAGGGCTTTAGCTATATTTAATGAGTTGAACATTTATCAATTTTAGGGAAGAGTAGAAAATCTAAAATTTGGCACACACTTCTCCAGATTTTGATAATTCTTATAGCATATTTGAGTTCTTACAAGGGGAACATGGAAGAATCTGGTCAAGATATGATTCCTAACAATGTACACTGCATCATGAGAATTCATTTTTATCAGGGATGAATAAGGTGTCCCTGAATCTGATTTATTCTTAAAAGGCAGAACATCCATCATAGGTCATCAGAGGATGAGTGGTTAAATTTGCACTTTGTTTATATAACAGTTGAGTTTACTCTCAAGTTATCAAAATGCAAAAGACATTAACACACAATTAGGATTCTCTTTCCTGGTAGCAGAGCAGTGTTTATAAGGCTCCCCATGACGACTTTCTGGGTCATCACCATGTTAAAATGTGAAATGTTTGTGCAGCAAAAAGGTAAGTGGGAGACAGCCAAAACATCCAGTTAGGAAACTAACAGGTCGATGGAAAACATTTATTTATTTATTTTATATTAAATTATGATCTTCAGAAACATGTACGATGATTTTTTCCTAAATCAATCCTAATGCTTTAATGTTTATTTTGGAAAAAAAATAAGACATAACTGGGAAAAATAAGTAGAAAGTACTCAGAAAAATTTGACTTTGGATGGAAGGGTGCTCACCCACGTAAATACTTTACCTTAAACTTGGTAATGATGGATGTCAAATGGAGCCAGGCCAAGACGCCCAAGCACTAAGTCAGGAATTTCTACTTAAATGTGCGTTTCTAGATATGTGTCTCACATGATAAGTTCAGATACACCCCCTTACGCTATTAGTAGATCCGTCTGTTCACAACAATTTATGAGCATGTCAGTTCCCGGCTCCAAAATGATCCATGCTTTCCCACTTAATAAGACAACATGCTGACTCCCTGCATTCAAGCCTGCTTCAAGTTAAACTTCAGTCTGTGTTTCAACTTCATAACTTGCTCCCCTTCCTGAATACTCCCCACCTCCCTTCCAGTGGTCTTTCCCTCTCACACAGCCTGTGGCTTTAATCACATTGCTCTTTGTTCCTAAAACCCCTCTGTTGTCAACATCCCACTTCTCCTTCAAGGCTCAACTCAAATATTATCTCTTTTTTTAAGTCCACCACAACTCCCTTCTCTGTTTCTCGTTGATTAAAAGTAAATGAGCATCACTAGTTATCAGTGTGAGGAGGGCCAACAGGGAGACCCCAGCACATGTGCTCGTGGGCAGGTGGATGGGAGCCAGGCACTGTGCTGGCAGGCAGGTGACCTTCACCTCGCAGTCTACACTTCCGTCACCCATAAAGTGGGAATTATACCTTGGTCTTCCAGATCAAATATGGACCAGAAGTTCTATGTAAAATTACCAAGCTAAATGCATAAGTAAATTAAAAATGCTTTCTGAGATGCAGCACATTTATTGTTTTTTAACCTTCCTTTCTGCCAGTGAGGGTTGATGTTGAAGAAAGTTATGTAAAACACATCCCACTTGAGACATCCCACATCACTTAAAAAAACATTTGGGACGATTTTTCCAATCACTTTATTCACCTGGAGTCTCTGTTGCCAAATATTCTCTCTATATACATGTCCCATGTATCACTCATCAGGCTTAGAGTTGTACCGTCTACACCAAATGATTCATATATGGATCTCTTGAAAGTTGCATGTGAGAATGATTTTAAACAACCATTCCCTATTAAAGCACACTTGACTTTGTATTTCTAGTTGAACAAAAGTCAAGTTTGTCCTAAAAGGCAATGGTAGGCACTTGTAGATCTTGGAAATAGTTGGTATTTTTTTTATCTCTATCATGCATTTGTTCACAGCTCTACCGCTTAGAGTTGAACTGGTATTTTTAGAAAATAAGTCAAATCTCACAATTTCATCTATATCACAAGCTCTAGAATCCCATGGCATTGGGGAAAAATAGCCTCTCTGTAGTCAAGGTTGAATTTTATATCCGCTTTCATGAATAAATTATGCCTGTCTTTTCCATGAGACACAGTTCTCACCCGAGATCATTACAAAACGTCTTTGAGAACCTTAGGGCATCTGCTGTGTTCCACTTCAGATACATAAATCACAGACAGGCTGGAAAGAATGATCAATAAAGCTGACAAAATATTTCAGCACTTGGAAAATAAATTTTAGAAAAGCCTTAGTGCCAAAGTTCCCAAGGAAACCATTGTCACTAAAATGAATATAATTCTTATTCACATCTATTCTTGGTTTAGGGAAGTTCTTTAAAGATAAGAAAATAATTTTAGGACTTATTTAAAAAATCAAGGATCTTAAAACCACCTGATCTTTGAAAGCCCCCGTAGTAATTTGATGTCCTGGTGCCTTCCTCTCTGCTCTGAGTCCAGGCAGAGGGTGGGCAGTGTGCGGATGGTGTGTGATGATGTAATAAAGAATGGAATGACATAGGACAGAGGCTCTTGTTGAGTGCAGAAAGAAAGAATGAAAAATAGTTCACTATGTCTGGGAGAGGCTGGGAAAAATACTCTGCTACTGCAGGCACTTAAACAGAAAAGAATCATTTAAATTCTTCTAGAAAGGGGCACAAGACAGGTTAGAAGCTAAGAGAATAAGGCAAGGTTGCCTAGAGATTAATGACAGCTGGAAACTCCCACCACCTCCAAGATTAAATACAGGAGAAAGTGGTTTTGCCAAGAGCCGATGATGTCATGTCTGTCCACTGAGTCTCTGGGCATATTCACGGCACATCTAGAACCCAGCCCAATATCTGGGAGGCATCCGGGATCCCAGGGCCCTGGTGATGTCTCAGGATCCCTGCAGCCTGAAGCCACAGGCTCTTTCACTGCCGTGCTGGAGCCAGAGTCTCAACCTGCCTCCGTGTAAATTTGCTGCATTTTGCCGGCTGCTGTTGCCAGCTCTCTGCAACTACACTGTCTAGGCTCCCAAGCGAGAGCCAGCACTGGTCAGCACTGCGGCTGCTAAGCAAAGGAGGGCACCAAAGGCCATCTCCTACCTCCGCTTCTCACTAGGAGAGCCCAACATTCCAGTATGTAGGGAACTCACAACCCCTTCAGAGCTCATGCGAATTCTCTCCACTGAAAATCTCTAACCCCACTGCCTGAACCAGAGGCTCCAGACACTGGAAGAGGTATCTGTAAGATCTGCTATCACACAAGGGATGGTGGGCAAGAGTGAGAAGGCAACTGGAAGCCAGAGGACTGGCCCCATGATTAGCAATCAGTCAAAACATGCCTGGGCACAGCTGTCAAACTGAACAAGCACCCTCAGAGGTCAGCAGGTGTATTTGAATTTCAAATACACAGTGAATAACTTCTTTCAGTATAAGTACATCCCATGCAGTCCTGGGGACCTTAAAACCACCATTCGTTGCTTTTTGAAATTATGATGTAACTGGCCTTCCTATGTCCTGGCATGTCATCCTATATTGGGATGCTTGGCTTACTGGTTACAGCACTGTTGGAATAAGCCTGAGGAAGGTGGTGCTTTAGTCCAATAAGGCGGACAAAGAGGAAGACTGAAGGTGAAGATCAAAAGAGTTTGAGAAGTCAGGATGCTATTTATGAAGGGTTTTTGCTCCTCTGTTTTTCTGAGACAGAAGGGCTGTGAGCTCTGAGCCTACTATCTGGCTGACTGCAGACAAAGAAACTCTCAGAGCTCTATGACTGGGTGGAGGAGTCTGGGTTCAATCCAGAGAGGAAAGGCAGTGAAATGTTAGGGGCGCTTGAGGTTTAATTACATCCGTAACACAGGGGATTGGGCAAAGCTCTTGAAGGCACTGGTTCAGGGACCAGGGTCTCCCAGAACAATGCCCCCGAACTCTCACCTCCCGACTCCCAGGCAAACTGTAACCCCTACCCCATTCCGGGAAGGGTGCACATTGGGAAGTGACCTTAGTCGCCAGTTCTCCCAAAAGTAAAGTGGCAATACTAAAAACAGAAATAGTAGGTAGCATTAATACACTCTCCTTCAATATGGAGAATGTTACAGTTGTAAGAAGCTCTGCCTGCCTTGTCCTTGACACACAAGTGATATACAACTTGTACTTCCCAGAAAAAGAGGAAAAGTTCTGGAAGACCCAATGGAGTGAACACTGGAGAAGCAACATAAACAGTTAAGAAGCCAAACTCCCCTTGACGGCAGAGCACAGGGCCAGGATCGGGCAAGAGAACCCACCAACAAATGGAGGAGCCTGATGGCCACCTGGCAGCCCATCAGGTGCTAAGAGAGGTTCATCCTGCTAAGACCAACACTGGGGCCAGTTAACAGCCACAGCTCTCAGCGGCCTTGACCTGGAGTCCCTAATTTTTTTTTCACAAAAGGACATTCATTTTGTTTCCAGAATCCCCAGTAATGCTCAGGAGATGGTGGCAATGGGATTTGTGATGAGTATTGAGGATAGTGGTGGGGATTCTGGTGGGTCAGAGCCTCATTCTGCTTGTACACGGCAAGATAGTATACTGGCTGTCCAGATACCCTTCTTACTAAAAATTTTCAAAATCTTGACTAGGGGAATGGGGCAGAAAGTGACGATAAACTGAAATTAATCTTTGTTTTTTAGGATATACCTGTCAACATGTCCAAGAAGTTTGTAATAACATTTACCATCTGCACTGTGATGGTATTTAGATGATTCACAACTATTTAAAAGTTCTGAATGTTTTGAAGAGAAGCCCCCCTCTTTTTTTAGGATTCTGAAGCCTTCAAGGATGTTGAACTGAGAACCGTGAACAGAAATCAGATAAGGTCCTGACAAATGGATAGGGGCTGGCTATAAGTGGGTGGACACATGGCTGGGAATGCCTCAAAATATAGAATGCTTAGGATACAAAACAGAAAAGCATTAATGGAAAACAGCTGGGTCTCGGGTTCAACTTTTAGCCATGGGTGCCAATTTGAAATCATTGACCTACATACGTGGACTGTAGACTCATGATGCTGATTGAACTAGACTGTGTGAAAGGATTGCTGGTTTTCAACATGTCTGGTACCCTGACCGTTTAGCGCAGAGGCGGCTTGACAAGCAAGAAGCTCCAAGTCTGGAAAATCTGGTGGAATCTAAAACCAAACCAATCAATTTTGACCTGTCTGCTGGAATCACTGTTGGTTGTGAGTTTGCATTCAAATGAAGGATGTGTTTGAAAATCTGTGATTTTTCAAAAAGAAAACTTTTTGTTCTCTTTGTCAACTTTGGGGTATATTTTTCACCCTGAATTTAAAACAGATGAAATTGAAATCAAAGTAAATAGAGTATATGCCAAAAGCCTCAATTACACACACACACAGAGCACAAATATGCACACATACTAATGTCAACACAGGCACACACACAAATTATAGCAGGATGCATTAAAGAAATAATTGTGTTGCTTAGAAATAGGGATAGTGTGGTTTTATCATACTCGTCAAAAATAAAGGTAATCAAATTTGAATGGGAAGTAAGATTACTGAGTAATGTTACTATTCTCCACTATGGTAACCTCAGCTGAATGATTCATATTTTCTGGAAATATGAAATATGTATCCAAATGCATTAAAATTGAGGCCAATCATAAAAATAAGGCTGTTTATTAGTTCAGCAAAGATTGATTGATCTTCCGCTATTGGGAGCTAAGAGCACCTATTAAATGAACCCCAACTTGAATTTGAAAACTGAGAGAGGGAGAGAAGTTAGGCAGCAGAAAATTGAAATATTCACTTTGTGTCTGGCAAAACTTGGGTTGAAAGATACAGATCAGAGGTGCAGAAAATGGACATCCTCGTAGTCACAGCCAGCCCCCAAATTAGACCCTGTCTCCAGCCACCCTGGGGTATGTCCCCGTACCGTGGTGAAAGGAGAGGACTCGGGGAAAGGCTGCACCCAGAAACGGAGGCAGGGGAAACCCCCAAAAGACCCCGTTCTCTATTGCAAACCCACCAGCTCTCCAGCTGCTCCCCTTGTCAAACTGTGTGCTGCAGAGGGTGTGTGGCCCCTCCATGATTTGGGTGCGGCTGCTACTTTGGGTCTCCCTGGGAGGACAGAGCCCATAATCTCTGAGCATAAGTCCCACTGGAGTGATGCCGTCAAGAGCTGAGTCTGGACTCGCCGGATGCACCCGTGTGCTGTGTATCTCAAGAAGAAGAATCCGCACATGGATGCAGTAACGTACTAATGCACAAACGCGAGAATTTCTAACTGGGTTCAAAATCTTGATGTTGTGTTGTCTTTTCAAGTATGCACATTTGCCATACCTGTTTTGTATGGAGTAAGATGCAAGTATGCACATTTGCCATACCTGTTTTGGGAATGGAGTAAGATGCAAGGCTCTTCCCTGCCCACTGGCTCACCACCTCCCGCCCTGCATACCCGGTGACCACCTTTCTGTCTCTCTTTTGCCCTCAGAGCACTGAGTCTGGAGCTCCAAAGCTGCGTTGAGGGCACGCCATGTCTAGTGAGGGACCCACTTGTGCTGTGAACCAGCCAGTGAATTTCTTGCCCCTCTAGCTGCTGCCACTCCCTTTCCGTACACTGAGACCTAAACACCTGCCTGTGACTACAGATTTCTGTATTCTCACACTTAAACCAGCGCAGAGGCAGATACACAGGAATGCTACACAAATCTGAACCTCTGGCTTTAACTCTGTTAAAGCTGGGGCAAAATTGAGGTAAATGCCCTTGCTTTGAGCACAATTAAATGTAAGGGAGTGCCGGAAAGGTAAGTTACCCAGATAAATAATGCTTTAAAGTGTGGCATAAAAAGTACTAATTAATGACAAGGAAGTCCCCCAGGGAACAAAGTATCAAGATACTCAGTGGGAGCAGGATTTGACCTTGGACTTGAATGAATAGCTTCAGGGCAGAAGCTAATCCTGCCCAAGGGCCCTAATAATTGGTTCAGTTCACCTGGCCAAGGCCACATGGGTAATAGTGACAAAAGAAAGACACATTCCCTGCAATCAGTCCAGACCTCTCTGTGTCTCTGTGGCCAACGTCTCCCTCACATCTCACCCTTCAAATCACGCAGAGCAGGCTATCACATCTCACCCTTCAAATCACGCAGAGCAGGCTACACAAATGCGCCTGGAGGATCAGGGTAAGAGATGGGTGAGTTGGGACCACAATGAGTTTCCATTTCATTGAACATTTTTCTTGGACCTCAGCAATTTTTCCTATACTTAAGGTAATGCCGGGCGGCTACATTAGTTTCATGTTACTGCTACAACAAATTTCCACAAATGGAGCGACTTGGAGTCACACAGCTTTACTGTTTTGGGCTGGGCCATGTTCTGAGGGAGGCTCAGGGGACAATATGCCCCCTCACCTGTTCCCACCTCTGCTTTTAGCTTTATATTTCCTTCTGTGACCCTGACCCTCTTATGAAGATCCTTGTGATTACACGGGGCCCGCCTGGACACTCAGGATCATCTCCCCCTTTGCAGATTCTTAAACACCTCTGCAAAGTCCCTTTTGCTGTTGGAGACCCATTTACGGCTGCTAGAGATCAGGACAGGCGGGAGTATGGCGGAGGGGACATTATTCTGCCTCTGGCAGCACCTTGGTACAGTTTCTAACAGTTCCCTTACCACCCAGTCTCTTGGAAACATGGCAGGAAGGTGCTAGATCAGCTGTCTATCTCTGAAGGAAATCTCCTGTGATGCCCAGTAAGCAGGCCTGACATGTTTAAGAATGAAGGGAACCGGGACCTAGTCTGCAGAAATCTATTCTCACCTTACAGCCTATACACAAAATTGCTCTGCTAGGTTTTTGCCTAAATTTGACACAATCCATAAAATGTAAATCACTTTTTTCATAATGACTTTTGAAGTTAAAAGAAACCATTCAAACCTGCAAATGTTCCTAACCATGCCAGAAGAAAGACTAATTGTTTTTTGTTCCATTGTCTTTATAGACAATGGTAGAATAAAATACCATGTTTTAAATATGAAGCAGTAAATGTATGATAAAAAGTATTACAGAGGGATTTTAGCAATTACCTAAGAGATTATAATCTCACTTTTTTCTGGATATTGGAACGTGTCTGATATTTCCGTAATTTGCATTTTATTGTGATTTCTTAGTCTAACTGTATTTTTCTTACCTCAGTTTGCATATTTAAGTTTGTAATATTTTCCTATTGTAGGTGACAAACATAAGTTTAGACTACCCAAACCTGGAGTCAGGCTTTTGTACTGTGTGTAGACTGGAGACTCGCCCTCCGCAGAATTCTAAGTAGGTCCCTGAATACTAATTTTAGAGCCATTCTGCTGATGATTTGTGGGCAGTTGCAGTCTCTGTTATGTTCTACTCAGAACTGTCACTTCTGCCTTTCAATGTTCCAAAGCATGAGTACCAATTCTTTTGGCTTTACTTTTTTCTCCATCAGTGGAAGAAGATGCTAACTTATTTTCCTCTACTCTTCGTACAAATTGTCTGGAAAAGTCAGCTGAGTTTTGAATAGTTCCATTTGCAATGGAATCTGTCTTGCTTCTGGAAGGGCTACTATTGAAATCTGGATTAGAGTTCCTTTGATTTTCCATTACTTTCTCACTGAGATCCTAGTTTTCTCAGGTGCTCTAGATTTTATCTTTGAGGAAATGACATTAATAATGTCTAGGTCTGCCAAAGTGCCCTCTGCTCTTTCGATCTTTTTTCTCTTCATTTTCTTCCACTGGATAAGGCTCCTGAAAACTTATCTTCCCACCAACACCCCAACCTCTAAGTCCTGGGCTGCATCTATCATGGGTCGATGTTTAATCACATATATAGTATATTTAAATATTATAAACAAACTAGCATGATAGCCATTTTTATAGATATATATTTATAGATATATATTTTTCCTTGCCTCCCTTTAAGATAGCAGTAGTATGGCTCTCTCATTCTGAGACACAAAGAAATTCCTTGAGGGTTCACACAGCTCTTCTCTCTCCAATCTTCCCAGGCTGCTGTACCACTTGGCACAGGACATCTAGCTTTTTTTATTTTATAATTTTATCATAATTGTGTACATTGGTTCAATCATGGGGCTCAATGTGCTTACTTCATATACAATCAGAAATATTTTGATTCTTACTGTTAAAGATAGCCTTCGTGGCATTTTCTTAATCACTATATGAAGATATTGATATCCTACATTTAATAAGTTTCACAAATACCCTGCTAAGATGCACCCATCCTCCCCCCTCCCCTCCCTTTCCCTCCCCTTTTCCCTGTATTCTTGTGTTACAATTGGGTTTTAGCCTTCATATGAAAGCTATAAATTAGCTTCATATTAGGGCTGAGTACATTGGATACTTTTTCTTCCATTCTTGAGATATTTTGCTAAGAAGAATATGTTCCAGGTTCATCCATGTAAACACAAAAGAGGTAAAGTCTACATCTTTCTTTAAGGCTGCATAGTATTCCATGGTATACATGTACCACAATTTATTAATCCATTCGTGGGTTGATGGGCATTTGGGCTTCTTCCACGACTTAGCAATTATGAATTGGGCTCTGCAGTACAATTTATGCTCCAGCAGTCAGGAGAACCTGGTGGCAACCACACCCTGTCCCCACCCCCCACTGCCTCACTGCCCTATGGCATTTCTGAGAGAACTTCGTTGATACCGCACTGGCACAAAAACTTCTGTCGTAGGCTCTGTTTTTAGGGAACGTGACCTAAAACATGACCTTAGAGACCTAAAGACACTTAGTAGCGGCTATTTAGGCACATGATAGGTGGCCCAGGAGACAACAAGGACCCACAGGATTACAGAGGGAGAAGATATTTGGGCCCAAAGGAGAGATTTGAGCAGGGAAGGCCTCTGTGAATGGGCTGAGCCAACGTTCAGCATGGGTGTGTACACTTAAACAAAAACCACACATTCAGACTAGGCTTTGTTCTTTTGTCCACCTTTAGCTGTCACTGTGTCCTGTGCACACAGTGTGAGTAATACTATTTCCAATCCAGCTGTAATTGTCACAAAGTTAATTTTTTTTCCTCAAAAAAGAAAAAAAAAAGCAATATAACTTCTACCCCTTAAGGCCACCTTTTGTCCTTGATCTTAAAAGTAAAACTTAAAGGCTCAAATTTTTGGTGCACTTAGAAACTCAATAAAAAGTTTCTAAGACATATACAATTATATTTGTAGTTTTTCCTGAAGAGAGAGAAAAGAGAAAAAGATCAAATAAATCATTAAATTTTGAAACATCTCACCAATTCATACTACTATCTTTTTGTTTTATTTTTCCTTTAGGTGATATACTGCTTAATATGTAAGCATTTGTTGCCACGGTGTGTCATTACTTTATGATTTCACTTCATTACATTTTCTGCAGTCTATGTGTTTATGTTCCTTCCCGACTTCCCCCACTGTTCAAGACAACTCACACCCCGATTTCGATTCTGCTCTCTCACACCATCCATACAAATGCTGGCCCTACACTCCTCCATATGCCTTTTTCTTTAAAAAAACAAAAGAACTATGGCCATCAGCAAGCTACCCTGGGAGCTGTAAGAACATTGCTTTTTGGATTCCTGGAAAAATTGGACAAGTTCATTGAAAAAGACACGGACTATATATTCCAGTGAGGGCAGATAATAAATTTAAAGAACAGTATCTTCCCCAGGACATAAAAGTATTAGAAGGAGCTAGTGGTGATGGCCAATCATCTGCCACTAAAAAGGACACGAAAAATAATAATTAGCGACTCTCCGCCGCCCATTTGCTTTTCTATTCCCTTCCTTCTTATTCACCTTCTCCCTATCTTTTCTGCACAGTTGCCAGGAATCAAACACAAACCAAACAATAGTGAGAGCTATCCTGACCTGACTTGGTGAGGGAACAAGGTAGCTGCAGGCCTGCTGGATGGCCAGGGATGGCAGCCCTGCCCGGAAAGGCTGCCGCAGATTCTATGGTGGCTGAGAGGTGAAGGTCCTCCCTGGGACACAGGTGCTTGTGCATCAAAGGTGGAATTTGGAAGAGAGAAAAGAGAAGTCCTGTCCTCTGTCAATTTCCAACTTAGAAACACACAGGCTTATTTGCTGACACTTTCATATCAAGACTCTTCAGCAGAATTATTTGATTTTTGCCTTTTAGTGTATACAGTTGAAACTTGGGACAAAGAACAGAAAAGATACTTTTACTCATTCCTCTCATTTCTCTCTTAGAAATATACAGTAATATATGCTTTGGGGCCATCACTTACAGAGGCCTTTCTATAATTCTTTGTTTTACCTTTTTCCGTTCTGAACTGAGAATGTTGATAGATCAGACCCTGGATTCTTTATAAACAGCTTCAAAAGGAAGTGAGGAATTACATAGTAAACACAGTAATACTGTAGTACTTAATGATACTGAACTATTGTTATTTCTAACAAGTCTTATATAATATGCTGGCATTCTCTAATATATTAACAAAACAGATAAAAAATAGACTCAAAACTCATCATGTTCATGGCATGGGGTATAGGCAAAGAAATCAAGACCTCTGAACTGAGCCCAAAAGAACTTGTAAAACTTTTAATTTAATGGGGGAAAAATTGTGAATACACATCTTTGAATGTAAAATGGAAACAGAAACATAACTTCTACTCCATTGACTAATTCATAGAGAATGTAGCCTCCAATGTTAGAGTCTGAAACATTTGAATTAGAGTTTATTCAATGTTTGAATAGTTTTAGCACCAGCCTCCTTCAAGCCTTTGCTTTAATTGACGAAGCAACATTACTATATAAGAGATTTTCTAACAGAAAATAAATTAAACACTTATATATCTTCTTCCTTCCTATCCATACCCCTAAATGTGCGTTACTGTTTCCTATTATACGTAAAAGCAATACAACCATCCACTTATCTGGTAAGTGCCTTATATCTTAAGGCTTTAGGCTTAGATATCTACTTCAAAACCACAAAGGGGTACTCCCACCAGCCCCACCCCTCAAAAGGAAAGTAACAAAGCCTGTAACAAAGAATCTGTAGTAAAAATGTTAAGGGCACGCAAATTGAGAGGTATCAAGGAGAAAAATCATACCAGGGAAGAAGAAATGAGAATATGCAGTACTTAGTAGGAAAAGATGAAAGAATTTATGGACTTTCTTAAAAGTATCAGGTTTGAGTAGGTTTATAGGCTTATGTTTATTTTTAATAGTTTACAGATAAGAAAACATTTGTCACATTTATTATCATATAAAATATCTTCCAAGAGGATGATCTTGTATCTAAGTTGTAAAAAGGGTTTCTTGTTCTATTTTTAGAATGTAATTGGTTAAAGTGGAACCTATTTAATTATTTTTCCCCTTCTTTTTCAGTTATCTAAAAACCCGTGAATTAGATTTAAATTCATAGTTTGTAATTCAGTTTTTGGTTATCTTTGCTCTTGTTAATGTTTAGAACAATTATTACTTCTAATTCTACTAGTATATTTATTCTCTCATCTAGGCTCATTAGGGCTAAAAATAAATTGGGTTAGGTTTAATAAACTCAATGTAATATTTTTTTCGATTAAAAAAATCCACCTATATTCTCCATGCTATTAATGAACCTTACCATCAGCACATCAAAGCTATGGCATAGTCCAAAAAAGAAATAAATGTTTTATAGGTCAGTAAAAGTTTTTACGGAGTCAGGTTCAACACATTTATCTGCACTGATAATTCAAACTAACGTGAATTTGTGATCTTTGGGGAGGGTTGTGATACATATGCAAATTATTATTCTAATAAATTATATCACTATATGGTTAATGTAAAGGAAATGAGCATGACTTTATTGACTAGGCAGAGGGGAAACTTTCTAACAAAAATATTAAAAGGTTAGAATGAAAAGTCTATTCCTAGTGATACCTTAAAATAAGTCAGATGCTTATTTGTCCTGAGTGATTTCGTTGAAACTTCTCTGGAGGTTGAGTGATGAATTCTATAATTCTGAAGGCTCTTCCCAGTCCTACAATTCAATGATAAATCTCTGGATATTATATTAAATATGTGTTCGCATAACTGGGTGACAAGGCCGTCTCCTTTTTGATTCTAATAAGAAATATATATACATGTATAGAGAAGAGAGAGAGAGAAAGGTTTTCTTCTCACACTCCCTGTCACTCTATCTAAGGCAAAGAAAATAGACATATTATTTATAAAGAAAAAAATAACTTAATCAAATTGGATCCCTACCTCATACCAAACACAAAAGTCAATTCTAAATGGATTAAGGATTTATATATCAAATGCAAAACTTTAAAATTTTTAGATGAATACTTTTCTGACCATGAATCTCTTAAATGATATATCCAAATATGTTGGCCATAAAATAAAATCTTGACAAATCCAATTATATTAAAATAAAGAACTTCTGCTCGTCAAAAGAGACATTTGAAAAGTAACAAGCAATCTATCTGTTATTTGTAACACATGTGATAGACAATAATATTAATAGACTATATAGAGAACTTCTTTAAGTTAATTAGACAAGACAAATAACCTAATAGAAAAATAGGCAAAAGAAATGAATGAATAGGAATTTCACAGAAGAGATAACACACATGGCCAAAGCACATTTGAAGGGCTGGGCATGCTGGCTCATGCCTGTAATCCCAGCACTCTGGGAGGATGAAGTTGGTAGATCGATTGAGCTCATGAGTTAGAGACAAGCCTGAGCAATCGTGAGACCCTGTCTCTAAAGAGTAGCTGGGTGTTATGGCGGCTATCTTTAGTCCCAGATACTTGGGAGGCTGAGGCAAGAGGATCACTTGAGCAGGAGAGTTTGAGGTTGCTGTGAGCTTTCTACTGGGGCAAGGAAGTGAGATTCTGTCTCAAAAAATTACAGCACAAGAATACAGGGAAAAGGGAAAGGGAGGGGAGGGGGGAGGATGGGTGGAGGGAGGACAATTGGTGGGATCACACCTATGGTGCATCTTAGCAGGGTACTGGTGAAACTTATTAAATGTAGACTATCAATGTCTTCATATAGTGATTAAGAAAATGCCACGAAGGCTATCTCTAAAAGTACGATCAAAATATTTCTGATTGTATATGAAGTAAGCACATTGTGCCCCATGATTGCACCAATGTACACAATTATGATTTAATAAAATTATTACAAAAAAACCACAAAAAACAACCCCCACCCAAAACCTTCACACATTTGAACAGATGTTCATGTTTATTAGTAAAAGGAAAAATGCAAATGAAGACCATACTAAGATAACATTTTATATCCTTTCAATTGGCAAAAATTAAGAAATCTGACAATCCCAAATATTGGAAAGGATGTGAATTAACAGGATTGCAGATAGGAACATAAACTGCTACATCCATTTTGGAAAACTATTTGGCACTATCTTGTAAAATTGAATATTCTCATATCTCATGACCTGGCAATTCTACTCCTAAACGTACTTGTGTACTACCTAAAGATTCCTATTGCTGGGAACCCCCAAAACGGATCTTCACACTAGCAGAACAGATAAATTATTCTATGGCCTATATATCCAAGGGAATGAATGAACTATCACTACCCACAACACCATGGATAAACTTTAGTAATGTAGTAATGAGCGAGAACAGTAAGTCTGAGATGCAAAATAAAAGCTAAACAATATATGGTTTAAGTACATCCCCCAAAATGATAAGCATAAAACCAAGGACAGTGATGGTGTTTGGAGTTGAGGAAGACAGGTTTAAATTTGGGATAGTTGTAACTTTTAGTTTCACTGATTTTCATTTAATAATTAAACAAAAACAAATAGAAAAACAAATAAAGAAAAAGAAGAAATAGCTTCCCTGGACCAAAGATCATGTTTGTTAACCAAAGACTGATTATGATTAACCCAATTTTATATATGGAAGCCCGCCCCCCAATAATCCTCAAGAGATAAATAAAAATTAGTGATTTTATAATTGACTAATTTGTGTTTTATTATAGTTCAAGAACTATACCATATTTTACAAGGTTTAGTTCATAAAATCTATGCCTCTTGAAGTTGTTTCCTCCCCCGCCCCCATTTTGTTCCTTTTGGCTTATGGTTGGAGAAAGAGGCAAAAAAGAAAATTTTTGAATGTTATTTTCAAAAATCAATGGTGAGCCTAGAAAAATGACTTCCTAAGCTTTTATCTCTGTGTCTACTAATTCACCAGGGTGTATTTCACCCTCAGAGCAACAAATGACATGCACAGTTAACTTTAAGTTCTTCATTTTTGCCGCTGGGGCTACTCAATTTTAGCTTGTTTCTTTCAGGCTTCAACATTTACCTTACCACAAGGCGTCAAAATGATCTTTGAATGCTGCTAGTAACTAAGGAGCTATTGGGACTTGAAGAGGTCACCACTAAGGTGTGGGGACACTAGCCAAGGCAAAAGGTTTTCTTTCGAACCTTAGTGGCTGATCCACATCCTCCTAACCCTCTAGTCATTGGGCAGCTGGGGTGGGACCCAGTCTGGTATCAAACTCAGACTGAGATGCAGACAGTTATTTTATGTAAAGTCATGTGAAGAAGTGAAGCAAAGGTGAGCAGGATGCAAATTTTTAGAGTGTCTTGAACAGTTAAAACTGGCAAGTCTGAGTTTAGCGACCATATCCAAAGGCTGAATGGGACCAAAAGGAAAGGGAGACAAAGCCAACAGCTCAGGAACCCATGGGATTCAGCTGGGAAATAACACTGGAGTCCTGGACCATGACAAGGAGAAGGGCTAGAGAACCCCAAAATGTGAGAATGAATCTGCTTAGTTCAGTTTAGTTTGATTTAAAGGCATAGAATCAGGGCTGCTATTAACAAAACCTCCACTGTTTTAAGTTTAAGTAAATTCTCTTAGTTCCCTTTTCCAGGAATGCCTACCAACATAATTCAGACCTTGATTAAGAGCTAGTTGTTCAACTTATTCAAATACTTCCAAGCAGAGGCTATTGTACATTAAAAGAGGAGGGAAGATTCTAAGATGGAACCAGGTTTGTCAGGAAACAGTAGAAAAACAAAATATCACATGGGTTCAGGGTTCATGCCAGCAGCTCATTCAAATATTATGTTGTCAAGGACCATTTAATGACATATATTTAATTTTTCCGAGGAAAATAAACTCAGTATTCAAAAGACAGTTAAAGGTAATTCACTGTGAGCATTTAGCCACATCTTCTGGAATGTTGCCAACAGCAACTGAAGGTTCTTATTTCTTCACGTCCTCACTAATGCTTGGTATCGACTGTCTTTTTGGTGATAGCCATTGTGGTGTGCAGGGAGGGATACCTCTCTGTGGGTTTGCCTTGCATTTTCCTGATGATTAATGAAGTTGCTTCTTGTTGCCCTATTCCTGTTTGTCTTAGTCTGGTTAGGCTGTTATAACAGAATGTCACAGACCAGGTGGTTTATAAACAACAGAAATTTATTTCTCACAGTTATGGAGGCTAGGAAATCCAAGATTAGAGTGCCAGCAGATTCAGTGTCTGGTAAGGGTCCTCTTCTGGGTTCATAAATAACCCGTTTCCTTTCTGTGTCCTTACATGGCAGAAGGGACAAGGGGCCTCTTTGGATCCTATTTATAATGGTGCTAATGCCATTCATGAGGGTTCTACCCTCGTGACCTACTCATTTCCCAAAGTCATACCTCCAAATACCATCACACTGGGGATTAGACTGAACATGTGAATTTTGAGGGGACATAAAATACTAGTCTATATCACCAATCTTAGAGGGAAAGCACTTGAGAATCAATACTTGTGTTGGCTGAAGCTGGCTTTTGTGTTGGCAAAGCTATTATGCCAGATATTTTTCAAAGATGACTGCAATAATATTTTCTGCCCTTCATGTTCTTTTTTTTTCAGCTGAAAGACATCTGATATTGGGTTTTTATTTGTTGGAAATAATTTCCCTTTCTTCCACATGTAAAGTGTTACACATTTGAAAATTGAACAAGACTTACACATTTAGAGAAAAGTGGGTTAGAAATCATTCTTCATGTTTTTCTAGAATCCTGTCACTTTTCTAGTAAAAGGCTAATTTCCCCTCCCCTTGAACTTGGGCAGGTTTTTCAGACTGTCTCAAGTGAGAGTATACTGGGAGTGAAACATGTAAATTCTGATGATTGCTCATAAAAAATGCCATGCTCTTCTCCCCAGCAATTTTGGGATACTCATTCTCAGAACCCCAATGTCATGCTTTGAGGAAGCCCAAGATGTCAGCGTAGGGTTCTACAGGGAAAGGAACCAGGGCCCGCGCTCATAGCTCAACTGAGCTCCTAGCAGACAGCCACTAACAACAACTTGAGAACCATTTGACTGAATCACTAGCCTTGAGTCAAACTACCTCCGCTCAAATTGCTTGAAGCAAAGATGAATCATACCTACTCTTACTCAGAGATATGTGAGTAAAAGCAAAATTGACTGTTTTGTTTTTACCCTAATGAGTGTTGGGGTGGCTTGTTATGCAGCAATAAATAACTAAAACAGATGCTCATTATTATAGTGAGAAAATTCATTTGCTGAGAGTTTTTATGATAAATTCATATTAAAATTTATCAAATACTTTTGCTTTATCTGTAGGAATGATACAATGTTTTTCTTCTTTTTTGTAATATGTTAAAAAGCATAGATTGATTTTTTTTTAAATATAAAGCCGTCCTTGCATTCCTTATTCTCAATATTTTGCTGGATTCATTTTCTAATATTTTGTAAGGATTTTGTATTGCTATTCATAAGCAGTATTGTTTTGAAGTTTTCTTTCCTTGTAATATCTTTGTTAGGTTTTGTTATCAGGAATATGGTAGCCTCCAAGTGTACCCTTGATTTCCCCAAGAAGGATCCAGAAGAGAAAGGGGTCATGCAGTGTCTAGGAGGCAGGAGACGTCGCCTGTTCAATGTGTATATGCTAAGTTTCTGACCCCTCCTGCAAAGCTGAAGAAGGGGCAAATCTTCCTGACTCTTGAGGATGATGACAAGGGAAGAGAAGCAAGAGAAATGGCAGCAGACCAACCTTTAGAGCAGGTAATCCTAGACAGAGCCCCTTGGCCTTCTACCAACTGCAGGAATACTCCATTAACCAGATCGGAGACCAAACCAGTTAACAAAGAAATACCACACCTCATCAGATAGCACTCAAAGGCCAGTCAGAAGAAAAAAAAGAGAACAATTAGAGTACACACCCAAAGAAATAAAACTTCTAGAGGAGACAGATAATAACATAGTTAAAAATAAATACAGGGTCAGGTGTAGTGGTTCACACCTGTAATCATAGGGCTTTGGGAGGCCGTGGAGGAGGGTTGACTTGAGGCCATAAGTCAGGACCACGTGGAAAACATAGTGAGACCTCTGTCTCTACAAACATTTTTTTAAAAAATTAGCCTGTGAAAAAAATTATAACACTTAGTTGGGCATGGTGACATATACCTCTAGTCCTAGCCACTTGGTAAGCTGAGTCAGAGGATGGCTTGCACTCAGAAGTTTGAGGTTATAGTGAGCTGTGATCAAGTCACTGCAATCCATCCTGGGCAGCAGACCTTGTCTCTAAGAAAGCAAATAAATACATATATACTTTTAAATCTATAAGCACGTAAAAATTCCAAGTGCATTTGCAACATAAATAAATACAATTAACTCATTTAAAATAAAACCCATGATTTCCCATTATATTCAGAAGGTTAACTGAAAGATAGAATGACCACTGCTGTTAAGCTCTAAATTAGTAGGGAAGAAATTCATGAATATGATAAACAAAAATATGAAAAGTTGGAAACCATGACAGAAAAGATAAAAGATTTGGAGGATATTTATTCCACACATTTAACAGAGAAATTATAGGCATTCCAGAAAGAGAAAAAACACATTGAAAGGAAGAAAACAATTTGAAAATGTTAACTAATAAACAAGAAACTTTTTATTTAAAGAAAGACCTAAATCTGCAAACTAAAAGATCCATTGAAGAAAAATCACAAATACATAGGCATATCATAGGAAAACTCACAAATTCTAAGGATAATTGAAAAATCCTTTAAGCCACTAAGCAGAAAGGACAAATTAACTACAGCATAGCCTCCAATGCTTTTATTATTAAAGACAAAAATAAAAGAAATTAAGATTTCATTTAAGGAGATCAGTTTTTGAAATACACAAAGGGAATAAGAATTAACAAAGATTAAAGAGAAAACAAACAAATACAAAAGGACTAAGGATAAGTAATGTAAATGCTTCTTTTAAAAGAGATTAATAATAAAAGAAATAATAAATTCTTCATGAGCTTGATGAGAAAAGAGAGAGAGCCAAAGAGCTAAAGCAATGAGTGAGAAAAATATGCAGGAGACATTGTTTAAAAATAAAAGAATATTTAATCTCTCTAAAAGTAAATCTATGACAGCAAATTTTAAAGCTTAGAGGATAACCACAGTTTTTCTGGCAAAATACAAATGACTACAATTGACCCAAGAAGAAATAGTAAAATTGAATAGAGTAATTATGACAGAAGAAAGAGTTAGTAAAAGAGCTGCCATTTAAATAGGCAGAAAGACCCAATGGGCCCCTAGGCTGGGTGCTGCATAATTTCTAAGGAATTGATCATTTCAATGCTATTCAATTTAGTTCAGGACAGAGAGGAAATATAGAAGAGACCTCAACTCATTTTATATAGCAAGCATAACTTTAATGCCACAACCTGATCTAGTAGAAAACAGAATGAAAAAAATACAGATCCATATTACTTTCAAATAAGATGCAAAAAGTTTGGAAGCACAAAATATTAGCAAACAGACATGAGCAAGTTCTAAAAAACCACTGCATTAAGATCAAGCAAGTTTTGATCAAGGAAGGTGGGAGTGACTTGCCATCAGAAAATCACTCGGACGTAGTGGTTACGGTACCAGTCACATACACTAAAGCTGGTGGGTTCGAACCTGGCCGGGGCCAGCTGAACAATAACAACAACTGCAACAAAAAAATGGCCGGATATTGTGGTGGCCTCCTGTGGTCCTAGCTACTTGGGAGGCCGAGGCAAAAGAATTGCATAAGCCCAAGAGTTGGAGGTTGCTGTGAGCTGTGACACCACAGGACTCTGCTGAGGGTGACATAGTGAGTGAGACTCTGTCTCAAAAAAAAACAAAAGCAAAAAACAAAAAGAAAAGAAAATCGCTCTCGGCTAATATAAACACAATCTGTTACATCAACAGCTAAAGGACAAAACACATAGGATTACACCAATAGATCCTGAAAGGGTTCTGATAAAATTCAACAACCAGTTCTAAAGCAAAATAAATAATGAAAGTTTTTAATCTACTCATGACCATTCCCAAACGAATCACAATTGTCATTCCAATTATAAAACACAATACATAACTAAACTATTTCCATTAAAACCAGGAACTGGTTATTAAAACTTTTGTTATTAACTGGTATAGACATTAGAAAATGTAACCACATTTTTTTGCTGATGATGTAATTGTATACCTATAAATGCATAAGATTCTAGTAAAAAATGTACTAGATTCATTAAAAGATTTGGTAATACAGTAGTATGTGAAACAAATATAGACAGTTTTTCTCTATTCTAGCATTTAGTAAGTTCTTAAATGAAAATATGGGAAATTCTATTTATAATAGTGACATAGTGTATATACATAATGGGAATATGTTTAATAAGAAGTTCACAGGATCTATAGAAAGACTATAAAATCTTATGAACAGACATTTAAAAAAAGATCTGAACCAAGTTGAACATAACATTTTTTTGGTTTGAGATGACTTAATATCATAAAAAATGTTACTTGTCCCCAAACCAATACATAGACTTAGTTTAATTCCAAATGGAATCCTAAAATAGTTTCTTTTAATTGTCTAAAATATCCTTAGAATTTATACAGATGAAAAAATGCCCCAAAATATCCAAGAAAGGCATGGGAAGAAAACAACAATAGCCAGTGTGTGGTTAGGGAGAGCAGGAGGGTTGGTTTAGGAAAAATCAGAGGGTACTGCATAGTTGTGGTAATTAAATGAGTACTCCGATATGGGAATAGACAAATAGATCATTGGGTAGAATAGAGAAATAGAAATTACTGCAGTATATGTAAGAATATAAGATGATAGCATGATAATATTAATAGCAACCACATAAGAGCTCTTCAAAAAAAAAGTCACATTGCCATGTAGAAAGATGAGGAAAGGGTATGAATGGACACTTCACAGAAGATAAGCTCCAAACGTAACAAACACGTGAAATGATGCTCTAAAGCGCTAGTAGTCAGGAAAATGCATGCAACGCCAGCAGTGAGCTGTCACTTCATACTTACCAAACCAGCTAACAAGAAAGTTAACGGCTGGGATGGGGAGACAGGAAAAGACACTCTCAACATCACTGGTAGGAGGTGAGAACTTTGTGTTGTTGTTGTACAATTGTCAACCCAAAATCTCATAAAATTCAAACTATTTCTACTTTTCAACCCAACATACCCACTCTTGGGAATCTAGTCCATAGAAAGAAAACCACAACTAATTAAGGAAATATATAAAAGAAATTTCCTGTGATATTGTTTGTAGAAGGGGGGGAATCTCCACTGGAAAGAGAAGGGATGGCCATCACAGGGAAATGTCTGGACAACTAGGAAAAAGCAGCCATCAAAAACACAAATGAAATTCTGTTAGCTGAGTGGGAGGAACTTTTGCAAGATGAAGGACGTGATTTTAAGGGGATTTATTTTTGAAAAAACAAATAAGAACAAAGCAAGCATACAAACTCAAGGGTGTGTCATGTATATGTGAGCGTGTCCACATAATCCATACATGCTTACAGAGCAGAGAGGGAAGAGGGGTCCGTTCACACAGGCACTCTGGGCTGTGGGGTATGGCTGTGGTGACTGGGAAGTGTGGGAGAGACCCAATTTTTTTATAATGCAGCACTGGAATAAAGTATGCAGAGAACCTCTTGTCCTTGGTTGCTAGCCTTACTAATAGCTACAAGTAAAAGAGCAAAGAAGTAGACATTTCGAGTTCTGATTTCATAATAGGTGGCATTTTTCTTTCCTTCCCAGAAACATTTTCCCTCTTTCTATCCAAACTTAAAGGTGTGGGGTTTTATTGTTTCATTTTAATAATTGAACAATCTTTACCGCTATTTCAAAATTTGCTGTTTTGGAATTTTATATTATTTTCTGGGTTTTATTTGTATTTAAACTTGTTACAGTGCGTTGTTTTTTTTTTTTTAAAGATAGACTAGTGTGTATTCAATTGTGTGTATTCTTATTTCCTTGGTTCTTCCTAATGCTATTCAGTTTTTTGTTTATACTTTTAACCGTAATAGAATATGTTTCTAAAAGCAAATTTTACAATGACTGAAATGTTCTAGCCTATAATAATTAAGAGGTGAGAATTAATTATCTTAAAGGTTTGTTCATCTAGTCTAGGGGGGTTACAGAAAGCTTGCTGGAAGAGGTGTGTAACACATAGTAGGCATTCAGATATTTGCTAATGAGGACACTTAAACTGATATTTAAGGGACAAGTAGAAGTCAGCAGGCCAAAAGAACTGAGAGAACAGGTAAGTTATTCTAGGCAAAGAAAATACTCAACACAACTGACATTTATAACAACTGGAATTTATTAAAAATAAATACTAACCACTACTGGCACTTACAACAAGTGGCATTTATTAAAAGTTCACTATGTGCAAAGTAACTTGCTAAATACTTTATATGTATTATTATATCATGGAGTGCCTTATTAACACTATTATCTCCAATCTACAAATGAGGAAACTGAGGCTTAGATTCAACGGCCTGCTCAGGTGTCAAGACCCCCAAGAGCACAGTAAGAGGTGGAAAGTGGGATTCAAACCAGTCTGTCTCTTGTCAAAGCCAAAGTTTTAACCACTGTAGGGCAAGGTGTACCCTAATAGCAGGTGTCAGAGCCTTACATTGTGTTAAGTAACATATTGGGTTACCTAACAACTCACCCAGGCATGATCATTCCACCTGTTTCTCATTTCACTAGCTGGAAGAATTTAATAACATTTTCACACCTGGTCACTTGTTCCCTTTACCTCCTAGATCTTTTAGAAAAATGTTCAGTGAAGCAATTCCTGGCATTAACTTGTAGGTGTTATTAATACTATAGTACTATTTTATTCAGGATCCTCTTAACATCACAGACTATCCTAAGTATGCTGATTATGCTACTTTATTTAGAGAAGTACCTATGTATTCTATTCTGCTTTTAGTATTTTTTAAGATACCCAACTTTACATGGAAAACATTTATCCAAGGTAATTCAATAATTTAAACATCTTTTTCTTTAAATTTTTTCCTGACAATCTAAATAATTTTAAGAGTAGTTGATTTCATTAAGATTATGCTTTACCCATACCCATGCCTCATAAAGTACTAAATGGCAAGATTTCCATCGTATTCAGAGGAAAGATAAAGGAGTCAAAACTCTTTGCTTCATTTTCAATCTGGGCTCATTTGTTTACTGGGAATAGAAGCCCTCCTAAACTAGCTAAAGAAAAATGAGGAAGTTACCTTCACAGTACCAGAATATCTTATAGAACCTAAAGGAAAAAATTGATCTGAGTTTCAAAAGAAGCTAGAAAAGGAAATGAAAACAAAAATCAGAAACCTATCTTATTCTGGAGCCATATGTCCTTTGTTACCGCTCTGTCTGTTCTTACCACCACAGAGCAACACTTTCTATGTCAGCATGCAAGGACCTCTCATCAGTTTTGTCTGTCTCAGGTCAACATGCAATCAAGAGCTCCTTGGTTTAAATGATGGGAAAGGTGAATTTGATTGGCCAAAGGTCCACTCATAAATTACCTCCCCCACTCCCAGGGCTGCTCTATATAACTGTGAACAAGGAGGTGTAAAACCATCTAGTATGGAGCATACAGGGCTCCCCCTCAGAGCCTTGGAGAGGATAGATCATTAAGAACAGTGAATGAGGTTAGGGCTAGCTGCCATTAAAGCAACAGTCCATCAACAGATGAATGGATAAAGAAAATGTGGTGTGGGTATACAGACACACACAAGGAACACCATTTAGCCTTAAAAAAGATGGAAATTTGTCATTTATGAGAGATATCTTTTTCCTTTTGCAGTGTCCCCTATTCTGACAGCTCACCTTGGGAAAAAAGCACCTGCTTGTCCACAGTTATAATGTGATGTCATTGGATACCATAATGACAGAGTCTGACGTGTACTTAGGTTAAAAACTCTGTCTTCAGTAGCTCTTATTTCTACTCTTTGGTTTGTCTGATACTTTTTACTCAATATGTGTGAACTTCACTGTGCTAGCTAAAAAAAGCCAGGCACAGAAAGACCAACAGCGCAGAATCCCACTTCTGTGTTGACTCTAAAAAAGTTGAACTCAGACTCAGAGTAGAGTGGCGTAGGGGCAGGGACTGGGAAGGTGAAAGGATATAAAATTTCAGTTAGACGAAATGAATAAATTCAAATTCAAGAAATCTATTGTATATCTTGGTGACCATAGTTAAAACCAACATATCATGCCCTTAAAAATTAAGAGAATAGAATTTAAGTGTTTTTACCACAAAAGAATAATCACTTTGTGAGGTGATACATATGCTAATTAGCTCGATTTAGCCATTCTACATAAAGAATATACATATTTTTAAATGTATGTATGTATGTATGTATAGCATGCTATACATCATAATTACATACAATTTTCAGTTGTCACTTAAAAAATAGTGCCATTTTACATAATACAATGCAAATAAATTGAAGATACTTCTGTGGTACCTTCTTAAATTCATATATACAACTATGGCTCTTAGGAAAATGTTTGATGCCCAACAACAATGTATCCTATAATGTTTTTCTTTAAAATATATCTGATTTTAGGGTGGCACCTATGGCTCAAAGGAATAGGGCACTGGTCCCACATGCCAGAGGTGGCGGGTTCAAACCTAGCCCCGGCCAAAAACTGCAAAAATAAATAAATAAATAAATCTGATTTTAGAATGACATTTATTATGCACCTTAGTCAAGGGTTTATGATTTGAGAATGACTCAGGTTAAAAAATTGTATTAACTCTAACACGTTCAGGAAAGCTCACTTTCCTACCCAGTGAGAATACCTGACATGCAACAGGTGACTCATACATATTTGTTGATTGAATGAATATCAAGTTCTGTCAGCCTTTTAAGAATCATATCACACTGTGAGGGAGACTGATTTTTTTTTGACTGACGCATTTAGTCCCTTGTCTTATTTATGTATTATACAGTTGATGTATCTGTATAAATACATATGATGATTTATGTATTATACAGTTCCTTAACTTTCCAGTCTGTGTTCTGTTGTCCAAAATGTGACCATTTTCTTCAACATTAGCACCCTATCAATTTATAAAACTCAAACTGGCCAACTTCCCTGGTGTAGAGTTGCTGGAGGTAAATAAAGAGAACAGGGGAAAATCTGAGGATAAAAATAGTTTTTTTGGATTGCCCGTAGATTTTCATCATGGCTCCACTCACTCGCCATTACTAGCAATGGGTCATTCACAGCGTGCTGGCTGGATTTCCTCTTACTCTCAGGTTTTATTATCTTTCAAGTGAATTTAGTCAGGGCCGATTCCACCATGTCGATCTCTAGCCTCGCTCCCTGGTAATGTTCCAGAAAGCAGCAAGTGGAAGCACGACCGAGAACAGCACAATGGCACCTTCTTCCTTTTGCAGTGTCCCCTATTCTGACAGCTCACCTTGGGAAAAAGCACCTGCTTGTCCACGGTTATAATGTGATGTCATTAGATAGAGTCTAATGTGCCCGCTTAAGTTAAAAACTCTGTCTTTGTAGCTCTCATTTCTATTTTTTCATTTGTCTGATTCTCTTTAATTCCTACTTTTCTTTAACATTACCACATTTTAGTCTCCATATTCTCTTCATTTTTAATATTCTTAGAATCTTGAAGTAGGGTGTTTACTCTTTTAGCAATCAGTAAATTGCTTCTTTTAGAAGTCTCCCCATCTCATGAAATGCTCCCCCCCAACACACATACTAATCCATCTGGAAAATATGGCCACAGTTCGTTCTTTCAAAAACCAATCTGAACCCACATTGGCACAGGTGCCAGCTCAGTGCCAGTGGAACCAGAAGCATCCATTTGATGTTATAGCTTCAGCCTCCTGCTCTTTTATTTCTTGGTTTCTTTCTTTTTTGCCCACTTTTCTATTTCTCCATATTACTTTTTTGGTTGCCAGTAGCACTTGTAGATTTGCCCATGGGCACTTGTAGCTCAGTAGGTTAGCACCCAAAGCCAAAAAGCCTGTATATCTCCAACTTTGAGTTGGAATTCTCCAGTTACAATTCTTTCTTTGAGATTTATTGCAGTAATACGTTACTAAGACATTGTAATTCTCACTTAGGGTACGACTGTATTTTATTCTAATTCTGAGTTCAAAAATTACCACAGCCTCATATCTATATATCTTACTCTTATATATGAAAGACTCACAACTCCTTTTTGGTATAGATTGAGCTTTGGAGGATAATTTATTCAAGATATATTTATTGTGTGTCTTTATGTACCAGGAATGAGAATAGAGTGGTGAATAAAACAGAAAGAGCCCCAGTCTCCTGTAGTGGGCATTCTTAGAGCAGAATGGCTCCATCATTCATTCATTCCGAACGTCATAGGAAAAAAATGGTGGTAGAAACAGGAAGGGAATATGCAGTGCCATGTTCTACAGTAAGTCACTGACATTGAATTGAAAGGAAAAAAAAGTAATCTCATAACAAAATATTTCAGATCAGTTACTTCCATTCAGGAAACACATGTTCATTATTTTTTTCAAACTAGAAATTACTTTATCTTTCTTTTCTTTGAAGTTCTCTTAAATCTATTATTATTCAGGGTCTCTATCCAATTTCTCATCAAGTTACCCCATTTGTACCTTTCAAACGTTAACACCTCTCTGCTGGAATGGAGCTTATAAAATGCCTTTGGGGCAGAAACCACGTGTGGAACAGAAAACTGAAATTATGAGCTTTGAAACTGCTGTAGTTTGGGTTTATAGGAATCTTCCTTCACTTCCCTTTAATTTTGGGGGTGTGGTGGAGGGCAGAAGCGTGGAAAATATTTTGGCACACATTTACTACATTTCTTGCCTTTTTAAAAAATGCAATTTTCATCAACTGGCGACTTATGAACACTTCACATTGCTTAAAGGCATCTATAAACATTTTTTCTTCAATTCACAAAACGGTTTCTTTCTTCTGGTCTAATTCCCCATAAACGAGTCTCCCGTTTCTTCCCCACTCTTTCTCTAGAAAAGTGAAAATCAAGACAAAGAGAAAGAGAAAAAGAAAATAGGGAAGAAAACAACGTGGAGGAAGAGAGAGGAAAGGGGTGAAGAAAGGGAAAAAAAGGGGAGTAGGAAAATGAATGCGCACTGGTTCGCGGAGGAGCAGACCCAAAGCAGCCACAGCGCGGGGCCTCCAGCGCCCACTGGTCCTCGGAGCTGCCAATCGGGGTGTAATCCCGTAGGAATTTCTCCCGGGTTTATCTGGGAGTCACATTGCCGCCTCCTCTCCCCAGTCGCCCGGAGGAGCGCGGAGTAGCAGGCTCGGGTGGGAGGAGGGAGGGAGCCAGAGGGAAAGAGGAGGAGGGGAGGACCCGGGGAGGGAGGTGGCGGGGCGGGAGGAGGAGGGGCGCTGCCGCCGAGCCACTAGCCCCGCTCGGACGCGCTTCTCTCCAGATACTCCCGGAGCTCCAGCCGTGCGGATCGCGCGCCCCCGCCGCTCTGCCCCCAAACTTCTGCTGCAGCTCCCTTTCGAGCCACCGAAATTTATCCCTGAAAATCAGGAACTGAACCGCAACCCGGGGAACGAGTCCGCGGAGGAGTAAAGCCACAGCAGAGCAAGAAGAGCTCTAGAGAGCAGCCTCCCCGGAGCCCCAACTCCGCGCTGGGAGTGCAGAAACCAACAAGTGAGAAGGCGCTGCGTCCCCCGGCGCAGCCGCGGGCGGCGGGAGCAGGCGCGGGTGCAGGAAGCCGGCGCCCCCGAGCCCCGACCCGAGCCCTCCAGCCGGAGCCGCAGTCGCCGCAGTCGATTACCCGGCTCGGGATTCCTCTGCGCGAGCTGCGCCGAGCGCTAGGCACGGAGGCTTCGTTTCACCCTCGTTGCAGGCAAGCGGCGTTTGGGAGCAGCCGGTCCCTGGGGAATATGCGGCGCGCGTGGATCTTGCTCACCTTGGGCTTGGTGGCCTGCGTGTCGGCGGAGTCGGTGAGTGGGCCAGGTGGGGGACGCGCGCGCCGTTTAGGGTGCCGGAAGCCACGAGTGGAGACCGCGGTGCCCGCGTGGGACTAAGGAGCGCCACCTGGGGGACCCCTTCCCGCGGCACTCAACCCCGGGAATCTGCCGGGACAAATGCGCTCAGTCCTTCGTCCCCTTCCCCCCTCCGCTCCTTCGTAAAGCGCTGCTAGCTGGAATTGCTCGGCGGTCCCTAGGGATGCGGACACGGGAATTACAGTTTTGTCCAAACACTGAGGCCCCTGAAGTCACTCCCAACTTTTTCACCTTCGGGGGGTGGAGGTGGGGGGTCTTGCCGCGAGGTCGGGCAAGGACAGAGGGGTAAAGGTGGCCGAGAGGGAGCCCGTGTAGGGCCGGCGAGAGAACAGCTCCGCTCTGCGCTCTCTCCGAGTCCCAGGGATGACCTGGAAACTTTGGGGACCCTAGCTCCGCATACCATCTTTCCACGTTAGCTTTCGTAGTCGACACAATGCACATTGTGGGGGAGATGGGGCCCAGATTTGAGAGACTCGCGAGTGTCCGGAGAGAAAAGTTTGCTGAAGTTCTTTTGTTTGATGCTCCCCGAGGCTGGGGCGAGATAACCGACACTGCGTGAGAACCCTGGCTGTGGCCCGCAGGGCGACGCGGGGCTGCGTGGAACGTGCCCGAAATGCTGGGGCGCGGGCCGCTGAAATCGCAGTCTCGCTTGGGGGGCAGGAGGACATTTTAATACCGACTGCCCTGGAGCGCGGCGGGCAGGGCCGGACGGGGGTGCATGTGACACTACGTTCGGCCTGGTGCAGTGGAGCAGACCGAGGACCCAGGCTTCCCTCCCGCCGCGCTCGTGCTCTCCGGCCTTGGCGGGGCGCTCCGGGGCCCGGAGGAGTCTCGCCTCGGCGGGGCCGGCTGCGGAGACTCAGCTTTCCCCCTACGCCCCGGCAGTGAGAACTTGATTTCTCCTTTGGGTAGCATTTCTGGGGCCTTTGCTCGTTTCTCTACGTCGCCCAATGAGCGCCCTCTAAAGGGAACTGCCTCCTGGCCTCCTCAGCCGCGGCTGCCCTTACCTGGTCATCGGGAGCTCTGTCCCGCCAGGTGGAAACCCCAGCACCCCGAGTCCTCCGACCGCCCCGGTGCCCTGTGGGGTCTGGGTTAGGGAGTGCGATGTTTCTGCGCCTGCTGGTCCCCGCGTTCCCTCACTTTGCCACTAAATGTGTCCATTTCTGATTAACTGAACTGTTTCTTCCAAGACAATTTGTACCAATTTTAGATGGTTTTGTGAGCCCCCCTTCCTTTTTTTTGAATTGAGGCAAATTTAGGATTGGGAAACCTCTTTGGCAATGAGCAGCAGATGGGCACTTTTCTAAGTGTGGGAGTCTCTGTGCTTGCTAGCAGGTCCCGCTATACGTTGCTTGCGGTTGTAAAGCAGGTAGAATTGGAGACCGTACAGACTGGGTGAGTACTGGTTGCTCACTCTGGCTGTAAAATAGACCTCTGAGCCTTATCAGTATTTCTCTTTGACAAATGATGGTTTAATCCTTTGGGATTAGCAATCTCCCAGCCAGTTTATGAACTTTGGCTGGTTGGACACAAAAAGGGAGCGATTCTGTGTTTATTTCAGAAAAACATTATTGCTCATCTTGTTGCAAAACAGGGCAAAGGGACAACTTTATCTAGGACATTTCAAGTGAAGCTTGCCTAAAAAATGTACAGGGTTAAAGAGGACTTTATTTTTTTTTTTTCTTTTTGATTCTTGTTTAAGGATTTGCTAGGAAATGTTACTGTTTTGGTATTCTGGACAAAGAGTCTATCTTCCGTCCCTCTGGGTTTTTGCATAATTCTGACAGTCCTTCGTAAGGAAGTTTTTTGGCTGAACTACTATACCTGTTCTCCCTGGTGACATCTTACCCCTGAAATGTGTATCTTTGGGGTTCTAATATTTCTTACTTCAAACCAGAATTGAATGCCTTCCAAGTGAACTTCTTCATTGTGGTAGATGCTGTTTTGGGTAATTGGAATATCATTCAAAAGAGTGATTAGATATTTTGAAAATGTCAACTTGGAGACTTGGAGAGAGCCTTTGTTAGGCAGTGAGTCAGTCTTTCTGAATAGAAGCTGTTTCAAGGCCCACAATGGCCAACCGTCCATTTAAATTGCTTTTCAGTCTCTATTGATTCATGTATAGCAACATAAATATACATGAATTTGAAAGACTTAATTTTTTAAAATTTAGCCTTTATAGAATATTATTTCCAGTACTTTGCATTTTAATTTGAAAATGGCAAATGTTTCCTGGGATTTAGAAGGAGTGATCTGTTTTTAAAGCCCTTTTTAAAAGGAAGAAAGGAAAAATGCATGCAGTTAGTGAATTCTTGAGTTTTATACTTAGCTCTGGGGGGAAAAAAGAGGTTCTCAGGGACTGAGGCTCAAAGCTGCCTGTGAAAAGGAACTGGCAGCCTTTCTTTTGGATGCTGGAGACGGCAGGGGAAGCCTGTTCCTAGTGATCCATTCATATTTTCCACTGGCAGGTTAGGGCTTTCTCTGCGGGAAGCCCCTGGGCCAGGGGAAAGACTGACTGAGTGTAGCAGTAGTGATATGTTGCTGGTTTCCTATCCAATTTTTACATGACTGTTTATCTTGAGAAGTAATATATTACAGACTATTGTAAACACATGATTCGAACTGGAAATATGTTTAAGAAAAGGAAGCATTTTGAATTACGGAAATTTTATAAACATACTTAGATGTCTGTAAACTAAAAGAAAACTGTCAAGTCATTTGAACCAATGGGTTATCTCTTGGTATATTACGAAGGGCAGCTCTGGAGTGTTTGTGTAGAAGGGGAGTAAAACTGAAACCACAGAACCTTTTGCAGTTTTTTAAAAAAAATACAGTTTGAGGCTGGGCCTGGTGGCTCATGCTTATAATTCTAGCACTTTGGGAGGCTGAGACAAGAGATTTGCTTGAGGCCCACAGTTCAAGACCAGCCTAAGGAACATAGTGAGAGCACATTTCTGCAAAAATTAAAAAAATTAGTTGGGCATGGTTGTACATGTCTGTAGTCCCAACTACTCCTTATGCTGAGGCAGGAAGATAGCTTGAGCCCAGGAGTTAACACCAATGTACTCTAGCCCAGGCAATAGAGCAAGACCCTATCTTCTGATTATATATATACACACACACACACAGTGTGATAAGATATTTTGAAAATGTGTATGTATGTGTGTGTATAGTATCTGGTAATGAAACAAATTACCAGGGCTCTTTCTCTCTTAATTGGGTATTAGCAGTTGGTAGACATCATTTAAGAAGGAAAGATCTTACAAGATCAGGCTTACTGAACATGAGTGTCCAAGAAGGCATTTGAACACACCTTTCAACTCCTGCTTCTGAGACCTGGCATTATCTAGATTTGATGGTATCCACCATTTGAAGGGCAGCCTATTAGGGATGGTATAACATGATCTTTCAAATGGCACCTTGGGTAATCATTGGTTTGGAAAGGATTTTAAGAGGTGAGCTACTTTTTCCCTAGCCAGGACTAGTTTTCAAGTATCCAGAGATCTGATTGGCCAATTAGAGGTGGTTTGGAGTCTCCTTAGGTTGGCGGGGCCTCTGAGACTGACTCAGCCATCCAGAGCTGGAACAGTTCTGTCATTAAGGTTTATAGGGAGTCCAGTCAAGCCACTGTGCTGTTGGCATGTCTGTTGGCAGTGATCCAGTAGGGCCCGTGAAAAATGCCATCTGAATTTAGATTCTCACTAGATTGTCCTTCCTTCATTGCCCCAAATCAAAAGGATTGCCCGTTCTTTCCTTCTTCCCAAGTCAGAAGATCTGCTATTCTTGCCACTGTTGACAGTGCAGTCCAGTATCTCAGAATCATCTAATTCTTTCATTGACTTAGAAGCCAAAATAAAAGTCTTTGAGAAAAGCCAGAAGTCATGAAGAAGAGCTTTTGCTAAAAACAAACTACTGTTCTCTGACTTCTAAAGCCAACTCTGCAGTACTGTTTTATTTTATCGTTGAGTTTTCATTGTGGCCCTTTGGATTTGAATCTCAGAGAAATCCTTGACTCTTTCATCTTTGTTGACTTCTGAGTCCAGCCTCTAAAACCTTTCTGTGCATTTGTCCCACAGATGTTTATTAAGCAGCTACTAGGTGCTTGAGATAAAGCAATGTGTCAAGCTCCTTCTCCCTACTCTCATCTGCCTGACTTAGGCTTGCATTCTCGTGATCCAGATAGCTTTTCCGTCAGTTTTTTCTTCCTTGAGGACTTTCCAGCTTGTGCGTCCATGTCAGTAGCCTGTTCGTTGCCATTCCCAGTCCATACACTTGGCTGATGTTGGTTTCTCCTCTGCCACTTTGATCCTGTTGTGGTCCAAAAGGTGTCATTGGTATGGTGTGGGGTCTATATGGCTCTGCCAGATGTGTTAGCCTCTCCTTCCTACTGCTCTTTCCTAATAGTTATCCCCTTGGTCACTCTCCATCACGTCTCCCAGCCCTGGCTGACTGGTGTCACTGTCACAAACACTCCTGGACATAGCCACTGCTTCATTGTTTCTTCTTTTAAATTCTGTTGATTAAATCCAAGGTCCAAATAGCTATTCATAGCTGATCCAGGCCCCCTTTTTTCTTTAAACTTTCTGTAAATAGGCAGACTGATGATCAGAATCACTGGAAGTATGTAACTTCCAAATTTCAGGCTTCATTACAGACCTGCACAATCTAAATCCTAAATAGGGGTGGGAGTGTGGGGAAATCTGTACTTTTAAAAAAGTGTCCAGGCTGATTCTGATGAATCAGCCACACTTGGGAATCACTACTCTAGATCATAGTGTTACCCATTAACTTCAGGCTATTCTGTATTACTGCGAGGGCCTTGGCAGTAGCTAGGCTGACAGCATAGAGGGCTTGGACTTGAGAGGTAAACAAATTTGGGTTCAAATACTTGTAATTTGCCACTTAATGTGTCAGAACTTGGGCAAGATAATTAAGCTCTGAGTCATTTAAAAAATATATGCAGTGTGTAAACTGGACCTAAGAATGCCTTTATAACCTGACTGTTGTGAGATTAAACTGAGGAAACGGAATGGTGTTTGAGACATAGAAGGTAGTACATTTCTTTTTTTTCTTCCTTCTCTTGGCCTCTTGTTTTTAGGCAATGATATTAGATGTTCTTTAAGGTCTCTTGGCCCTCTGGCATCAAGATTGATGCTGAGGGAAGGGACTATGTTTCTTTGCCCTCGTCTCTGTGCAGTGCTGAGCTTAGATCTGGAGCTGGGTGAGCACCTGTTGATGCAGTCCACGGTGGGCCAGTTCCCTTGGGGCAGCTCATTTTTGCAATGAAGACCACTAAAGGCAGTACATATGGGTCTAGGTTTTATGGAATATACTAGCCCCAGTGAACTTGGGCTGGTTTGCCAGTTTTGACACCTCTGGTGCTCAGTCTTATCAACATTGCAGGGTAGGTGTGAAAATTAAGCAAGATGGGGAGGTAAAGTTCCTGTACATCTACAGTGTGCAGCTTCATGCTCTCTTGCTTGCTGCAGCTGGGTTAAGATTCCAGCACACTGGAAGGAGAGAGGTCTGGGTCATGTGCTGGCATGCTGCTGATCATCTAGAGTTGGGTGGCAGGGATGGTGAATGAATATGGGGGAACTGAGGGTGTAGAAAGAGGGTATTTGTATTTTTTAAGGCAGAAATGGATGAAATTTCTCCTTCTAGTCATTTAAGCTTCAGGTCTTTACTTTTGATTGCATTTTGGTAAGTCTGTTTCTAAGGCAGCATTAGCTTTAGTAACAAGGCTTAGAGAGATGACTCTCTGCCTCTGAATAGGAAGGAACATTGCTGAAATAGAACTGTGAATGTTTGTATTGCTTGAGTATGTCAAAGAATTGGGGGGACTGGGAGAAGCCTTTACATCTTTTCAGACATTCTATTTGAATTTTGTGTCAACAGTGAGGCCCACAAGCGTGCAGCCAGAGATGTGATAGCCAATCCATGGTCTTGGACTTCAAGCTATGCAAATGTGTTATTAAAGATTAAATGTTTTCATATTGTTTCCTCTACCATTGAATTTATTTTGTGAAAAATTTCACAAAAATGCAGTAAACATGCTCTTTTATGAAGGTTTTGTTTTTGTTTTGTGGAGTGCAATGGTGTGATTATAGCTCACTGCAGCCTTAAACTCCTAGATACAAGCAATCCTCCCACCTCAGCCTTCTGAGTAGTTGGGAATATAGGTATGCACCACCATGCCTACCTAATTATTTTAAGTTTCTTTTTTGGGGGGGGGCAAAGAGTCTCACTTTTTCACCCTTGGTAGAGTTCACAGATCACAGCAACCTCAAACTCTTGGACTTAAGTGATTCTTTTGCCTCAGCCTCCCAAGTAGCTGGGACTATAGGCACCCACCACAACACCAGGCTATTTTTTGGTTAGAGTTGTCATTGTTGTTTGGCAGGCCCGGGTTGGGTTTGAACCCACTAGGTCTGGTGTATGTGGCTGGTGCCCTAGCTGCTGAGCTACAGGCACTGAGCCTTATTTAAGTTTTTTATGGAGGTAAGGTTTTACTATATTGTCCAGGATGGTCTCAAACTCCTGGCCTTGAGTGATCTTCCTGACTCAGCCTTCCAAAGTACGGGGATTACAGATGGGAACCACATGTACCTGGCCCTGTGAAGCATTTTTATGTTTATTTTTCTTTCCTTATGATTTAGTTATGTTAAATACAAGCAGTACTGATAGTTAAGGAGTATGTGCAGTTAATAGAATTTAGTCTCATGGTAAGCCTAACTTAACAGTAGTTAAAAAAAGGGAAACAACCTGAGTGTACAATAATAGAATAATGGTTAAATAAAAGCTTCTAATTCATATATTAAATATTGTATAGATATTAAAATATATTTGAAGGATATTTGTAACTTAGAAATTCTTTATAATAGGCAAAAATTGGATATATTGGATATAAAACTATGGAAAGACCTTGGTTATATTGAAAAAGTTAATACACACACAGTCTGCCAAAAAATGTATACACATTTTAAGAAAGGAAAAAACTGTATTAAAATTGTAATACTCAACATATACTGATGACATTTGTCATTTTGTATATTGTAATCTCTTACAATTGTGGAAGTCAGACTTGACCCTGGAGTGACAAAAAAAATGTATACACAATTTAAATGCTCTTGTTGGAAGTGAAATCGATTATTTCCTGAAAATGTACAAATTGCAGGTAAAATGGATGTGCATGCCATGTCAAGGTACACTTGACCAGTAATGGTACCTTCAATTCAACCTTGAAAATTAATACATAGATAATATCTCTTCATATGTGTATATATTTTTTGGTACTCTGTGTGTATAAAAGTAATAGGCACATACATACCTGCACATGTGATAGAACTAAATATATAAACTCACATGAACACAAGTAAATATTACAATGTTATAAAATATTATAAAATTTGTTATAATATTATAAAATATTGCCCTTGGGGAAAATTAGGTAAAGGGCACAGAGATCTCTCTGTATTTCTTACGATGCACATGAATCTACAGTTAATCTCTATAAAAATTTTAATTAAAAAATGGCACCTGAGCTAGATGGTTTTATAAATAAGTTTTGTTTATCCTTCAAGGAAGAGATAATTGTTCTAAAGCTTAGAGAATGATGGAAAGCTATTTCTTTTCATTTTATGAGGTTTGCATTTCTCTGTCAAAATTAGACAAAAAGAGCACAAAAACAAAATCTATGGGCCAGTTTCATTTATCATAGATGTCAAAATGTTAAATACAGAGTACGTAATATTATCAAATTGAATATAGTAGCTTATTAAGAGAATAATGATGAGCCCAAGCAGGGTTTATCCAAGGGATGCTTTAATATAGAACAATACAATTTTTAACAGTTTAAGGGAGATTAAACAATATGACTGTCTCAAAAGATAGAAGAAAAGCATCTGATAAAAGTATATCAAAGTGTTAATATTGAGCTTAAGGGTCCCTAAATTCTAGTTAACTGAAGTTTTACTTTAGTAGTTAGTACATCTGTGCTGGTGACTCAATTCACTTGACATGTTTAGGAACCAAAGGGCCACTGTTTAGTGAGTTGTCAGGCAACAGTTTCTAGTTGCAAGGGTGACAGGTGTGTGACAACCCGGTAAAGGATGGGTCATAATATATATAGATTGTAATTCACATGTAGTTGTAGTTCTAGTGTTGCTAAGATTCAGTTTTGTGCTCTCTCTAATTAAGGCAATGCAAGAGATGGCCTTGGGTGTTTTAGCATTTGATAAATTGAGGTTCAGTTTCTGGTATGACTACTTAAAAGGCATGTGACTTTGGGGAAGTTTCTTATCACTTCCAAAATTATTTCTTCAAATCTGGGTATTATAATATTTTACTTTTTGGTTATTTTAAAGATTAGCATTAGTAATGACTAGAAACCTCTGTTAATAACGCAAAGCCTGACCCATAGTAGGTGTTTTAAACATGTTTGTTTCTCTTCTAGCTTTAAGTTTTGTGATTTTGGAATACATTATGTGTATGCATTACATGCATATGTGTACGTATGGTTATATTTTGTGATTCTCACTTGCATTCTAACCCTCAACACCAAGGGACATGCATTTTATGACCAGTGTATTTTTTAACTAGGTTGAGTGTGATGATGAATTATACTTTTTCTTTCCCCTATTACCCACATTTCCTGGATACACTTAGCTAAAACTTGCATACAGGTTGGAAATTTAGTTAAAGACTGGAAAATCTGTGGTAGAACTTGGGATTATAGTTATAAAATGTTTGAAGAATGAGGTGGTGTCCGTGGCTCAAGGAGTAGGGCGCTGGCCCCTTACACTGGTGGTGGTGGGTTCAAACCCCGTCCGGCCAAAACTGCAAAAGAAAAAAAATGCTTGAAGAATATGAACATTGGAACCTTAAATTGTGAACACAGAGTTTACTAATCAATTCAAATCTTAACTTCATGCATGTCCCATTTCTGAACTCATTTAGATAAGAGTGGTGGTATGTTTTGATTATATTAGAGTTGATTAGATTTGTTGTTACCCTGAGTAGTTATGGAATTAAGCTTTATGTTTGGTTAGTCATTTATCAGTTGACACACATTACTATATATCTATGAAAGACAAAGCTCTTTGTTGTTCTCTCAAGTTAAAAAAATTATGGCATGGTACCTACCTTTAAGGAACTGTTATCTACCTTTTTATTATTTAGGTAATTGAAGATATGTTGGGTCCATATTGCATATGCATTATATATAAAGTACATATCAGTTTTTGCTTGTATTTAGTTGTACATCTCTACAATCAAAACTTTCAAAAACAACTACAAGGGTAGGAAGAGCCCCTGTGGAAGAAAGTCACTTTCCGAACCTTTCAGAATTCTATGGATAACTTGAAAACACTTGATTTCTACATTTTTCTCTTTTTCCTAAGGAAAGCCTTCTGAATATACAAAAGGTACAAAGAGCAAATGATTGTTTAGTAACTGATTAATCTGTTGATGTATAAGAGAGAAAGAAACTTTGTATTTCTAGTCTGATTCTCTATATTTTATTTAAGCTTTGGGTTCTTAAAGGTGAGAAACAGATCTTAAGTGTTGAGTTAATATCAAATAGTCTTAGCTGAGTAATTAAAAAAGTATAAAAGAGTTTGGAACAGTTCTCATTGTATTCTTTTGGACTCCGCTTTTTCAAGCTTCCTAATAATGAATTTGAGAGCTAGAATTGACTTTTAAAAGGAAATACCTCCAGAGAGGTTAAGCGATTTGTCCAGAATCACAAAGCTAATTGCTGGTAGAGTTAGAAGTTGAGCTTAGGCTATTTGATTCATTAGTATTTTTTTCTGACTATAAAACATTGCTTTTCTGGCTCTTTCTTCTCCTTCATTCCCCACATTAATGAAGTGTACCACCTAATACACTTATTTCTGATACACATTTGGTAAATGAAGTACCAGATGGAACATACACGGTAAGTTACACACTAGCATCACTATGGTTCCTTTGTTTAGTGCAAAATGAATAAGGTAATGTTTAGATCATTTCTCAGTTTCCAGCAAAACTGTGTTCCTTTACTTGTTGATGAACTTTCTGGATAATTATGGGAGCTCAGAGTGCTGGGATTTAGAAGACCCAGAGAGATCAGGGACTGAAATAAAGTTGATTTGGAAATCTTAGGAAGATTGTGGAGACTTGTAGGCAGAAGAGGCGATGAAAGCTTCCTGGAGATAAGAATCGGGACTACAAGCAAAAGTCTCACAAATTAATACCGCATTTTCTGGGAGGAGAAAGGATGCTATTGTAGATTGAGGGAAAAAGAGCATTGCTTGACTTTTTATACTAGAAATATGTCAGTGCCTTCCTGGAGGAGAGTCTGCAGCACTTGTGGCCCAGGTAGAAGTGCTTTTGCCAGTGTTGAATGTACGTTTATCTTTTCTCCTAAAAGTTTCCCCTTGAATGCTGCTTTTATAAATCTTGGCATAATAAATACAGTATAGTTGAGTCAGCTTTTTCAGAAAAATAAGTCTATAGGATGATACTTTTAAGAAAAGAATTTTATCAAAAGGTAATAACATTAGAAATTGCTATACTGCTTTCCTTTCATGTAGCTAGACCCATGATAGGCATTTTCCATTCATTATCTATAATTGTCTCACAACTGCTAGACAGTATTACTTGCCAAGGCAGCATTTTATGTAGCCCAGCATAAGTTAGCTCCTCAGTTTTTCTAGCTTTAAATAGTCCTGCCTTGGGACTATAATCTTTCAAGAGAGCTGTCAAAGTGTTTAATGTAATCTAATGGGTACAGCCCCAAATAATAAAGGGTCAAACTCCTCTTTTGCATTGGTTGGGCATAATACTCCAGGTTACTGATGCTGATTGCCTTCTCTACATTTAGCATATTGCTTTGAAGGCTTCTTTAGTCTGGTAATAGGAGAATGAAGGGACAGCTTTAATGGGAAACTTTCTAAATCCCTGCTCTCCCAGTTTCAGGCTGTAGGACATAGGGAGGTTACTTAACCTCTCTGTGCTTCTATTTTCACACCTTTAGAAAGGAGATCAGTCAAAAAGTAGTGACCTCTTAGAGATGCTGTAGGGGTTAATTAGTTAGTGGTTATCAAGCAAACACTTAGAAAAGTGCCTGTATGTAGTAGCCTCCACCAAGCCTCGGTGTTGACGATGATTAGAATGGATGGCTAATTAGATGTGCTGATCAAAGAAGAAAGGATAGTCTTTCGTGATTTGAACCTGAGGCAGAAAGAAGAGTGATGGTGCCACTGACCAGATAGAAAAATCAGAAAAAGAGAGTCTGAATTTTTCTGTTCTTTTCTTATCTTTTCTTTTTTTTGCAGTTTTTTTTTTTTTTTTGGCAGGGGTCAGGTTTGAACCCACCACCTCCAGTATATGGGGCTGGTGCCCTACTCCTTGAGCCACAGGCACCACCCCTCTCTTTTCTTTTTGTGGCTGCTGTGTTTTGGTAAATGGAGGAAACTTCTCAGCGTCTTCTTCTGGCTTTCTCATCTGGATAGTGAAGGACATGATCTAGACCAGGGGTTCCCAGGCCTTGCCACAGGTCACCCTTTACCTGGGAAGCTTTGAAAAGCTATTCCTGCCTTGGGCTTGCCCCAACTTGGGTGTTACATTAGAATCTATGGGGTCGGGGGGGGGCAGCTGGCTGTAAGAGCTCCCAGGTGAGTCTAACTTCCAGAAGGTTTGGGTACCACTATCTGAGATGACTTCATGGCCTCCTTCAGCTTAGAGGGCTGACTAGCACATAAGATTTTGTTTTCTTAAAGCTTGCTCTCTACTGCGTTCTCAAGCCCTGAGGAATGAGTTGGCTTTACAGGCCTTCTCTGCTGCCTGTCATACTCTGAGCTGTGCAGAGTTGGGAAATGCTTGTTCCTCGCTGGCCTCTCGTTTTTACTCTACTCTCCAACCTCTTTTCTGCTGGGTCGTACCATTCTCTTAATTATTTTGGTAAATGATGATATATTTAAGAGCTCTTCAGACAAAAGACTATATTCTATAAGTTTATCTGAGGGTGTCTTAAAAAAACAGAAAGATTTACCTTTCCGAAGAAAAACTTTTTTTAGTGGAACAGAGGATACTTGTCCTCTTGGTCTGGTTGCATGTTTGGTCAGCTTATTAGATTTGCCTGAATTCATGCTTTGAACAGAGAAATTATATTTTATTGCTTGGAAACGTATTCTAGGACTTGCCTGAATTTACTGCTCATTACACATGTTTCTTAAGCTGGCTCTTTTTTATCATATCTGCACTTAAGTTTGACAATTTGGACCTGGTCCAAGTCGCATTAATTATTATGGGGCTATATTGTTTCCGGTAGAGGTAGGCAGAGAGTGCTTTAAGCTGTCCTGTGAAAACAAGACATCCAGTTGTCTTTAGTTTGTGCTTAAAGGAAAAAGCAGCAGCCCATTGTCTAATCTATTCATAGTTTACTTTCTCCAGATATCTAATTTGGGAACATGTTTGCTTTCATTCAACTCTAAAACACCTGATTTCTCATCTCTTGAATAAAAGAGGCTATCTTTAATTGACTAAGAGAACAAAGCCTTGTTTAAGAATTCCACATTTCCCAAAGCTTTTAAAAATTGCTTTGCAGGGTAACATTAAATTGCTGACCCTTTAGAAACTGCGACTCAGCTTGTGTCTGTCCTATGATAGAGTCAAAAGAGGGAAAGAAAGAGTTTTGGTGATAATAGAGTTAAATGTGTCTTTACAAAGTATTAAACATGGACTAATCTTAAAAATTTACAGGAATAGAAATGCGAAACTCCTCCCCTCTGCTGCCATCAGGAGTTTACCCTTGGTGGATAAATCTTCAAGGATATTGAAATAATACAAATAATAGTTGTGTTCCCCCCGCCCCCACGGAAGTCGAGATCTATTACAAGGAGTCCTTAACTCAGTAGTTCTCAAAGTGAAGCCTGCTCAGCATTTTATCTGCATCACCTAGAAACTCTGTAGAAAAGCAGATTTAGGGCCTCAATCCAGACCTACCATTCAAAAATTCTGAGGGTGGGGTTTAGCAATCTGGAGTTTCAGAAAGCCCTCCTGGGGATGCTTTCCTATGCTGTTTGTGAACCACGAAGCCCTGTTCTCATCTCTGACAGCACAGGGGAGATATTAAATCCAGGGCCCTGGTTGTGGGGCCCAGATGTCATTATTTTTTTTTTTTCTTTTTTTGTAGAGATGGTCTCACTCTGTTGCTCTCAGTAGAGTCATAGCTCACAACAACCTCCAGCTCTTGGGCTTCAGGCAATTCTCTTGCCTCAGTCTCCCAAGTAGCTGGGACTACAGGCGCCTGCCACAACGCCCGGCTATATTTTGATGCAGTTCAGCCGGGGCCGGGTTTGAACCAGCCACCCTCGGTATATGGGGCCAGCGCCCTACTCGCTGAGCCACAGGCGCCACCCAGTATTTTTAGTTTTTTAAGCTCCCTTGGTTGGAGGCCATTGCTTGTTGGTCCTAGACTAGTAGCATGGCCGTCACCTGGCAGCTCATCAGAAACCCAGAATCTCAAGCCCTACCCAAGACTTACTGACCTGAATTTGCATTTTACCAAGATGTGACTTGTAAGCACGTTCAAGTTTACGAAACACTGATTTCCTTTACAGAAGTCAGTCCCTAGAATGCCCTTAATTTGAAAGTTTTGTGAACAGTTGCTACCTGGTGGTGACTGTAGGAAGCAACCTTTGGGGGAAAAGGGGTGGCTGCAATTGCTACAGCTTAGAAGGACCCAAGACCATTTGGCGTAACAACGGCCTCTTAAACCATCTTCCATGGAGTGATGGCCGTTAATCCCAACTCAAATTGGCTTAAGCAATAAAAAGAAACTTTTTGGCTCAGATAGTGGCAAAAGTTCGGGAGTAGATCTGTCTTTAGGTCTGGCTGCCTCAAAGGGCTTTTGTGATTTTTATCAGGCCTCAGGTCTTATATAACTCTCAGTTCAACCCTCCTTTGTTAGATTCACTTTCAGGCCTTAGTGAATGAATGTCACTGCTCAGTGGTTAAAAAGAGATCCCCAAACCTAGTGACTTAAAATAGATTTGAGTTGTCTCAGATGAAACAGCCTCAAGCCAGGACTCGGGGAGGGGGGAAAGCCCTGCCGTGCTCACAGGCAGCTCTCACCTGTCAGTCTACAGTGTCTGGTCCACCCGCACTGTCTCCCAGCCAGGAGAAAGAGACAGTGGGAGAACAGACCTGTTCCCTTTAAGGCCATAGCCCCCCAGTGTGACACGTCACTTTCAGTTACAGCCCAATGGTCAGAATAGACTCATGGTGACACCAGGTGCCATGCAGGCTAGGAAGTGTCTGTACATGAAAGGCATATACCCAGCTAAAATCTGGGGAGGTTATATTACTAAAAGGGAAAGATTTTAGATAATTGATGACACCAGGAGCGACCTCTTCCCTGGTGGTAGCTAGGTGGAATCTGGCAACTCCAGGTTAACAGCCTGTCCTCTCAGCAATTTCAGTAGAAAGAGCTGCTCTTTCTCAACTATTCCGGTGAGAATTGCAGAATAGCTCCCTAGTTCTCAGGAACTATAGCAGTGTTTTTCAACCTTTTTTATCTCATGGCACATTCAAATTATGTTGATTAAAAAGAAAAAAGTAAAAAAAAATACTTAACTGTGCCTTGAACTTCTTTGGAAAATACTTTGATTAATGATCTTTAAAAAATTTTGAGGCATACTGTGATCCTCGCACCGTACGCCAGTGGACCACAGCACCCTGTTGAAAAATCACTGAACTGTAGGTTGGTTGAAGAAGCCTTACCTGAATCCATGGACCAGTTATTAGGAATGGATTGGTTCCCCCAAAGAGAATTATTTGGTGACAGATTAATTAGCAGGTATAGTACAGAGAAAGCTTAACCTCATTCTTTTGTTAATTGGCTTTGGACTTACACAGAAAAGGGAAGTGGAGAACATGAGGATTTGGGACATTGCGTGGGGGAGGGGTGTTTCCTATCTTTCAGCTTAGTTGAGTAATACTTGAAGATTATTTGTACATTAGGTAAAAGGCACTTAGAAACAAATTTATTTGTAGCGTTTAATAAACACAGACCGTAGCAATGTACTCCTGATCTTCTGATTTTATTTTAATGGATGGTAAATATGTATAAAGGAGAAGATAAATTTGTTTATCTTTGATTGGTAAGTGCTTTTTTAAAATGTTCTAAATTAAATGTTTTGAATCTGTAACTGCTAAAGATTGTGCATTAAACAATGGTGAATGCTAAAGAAATGAATTGAGTATGTGTTTATGGTCTCCTTTTCGAGATTTTGTTTTCTTTATTTTGCTTTTTACCTCTTAAACCTCTTACTCATTGTACAGAGGGTTTGAGGTGGTTTCCAAGACTAAAGACCTATTCTGTACACTTACGAAGAAATGAGGTAAATGATGGAATTAGACTCATACAACCAGAGCATTCTTAAAGCATATTAGGTAATGCTGTTTAAGAAAAGTTTTGAAAGTCTTACATGATGGGAAAATAATATATAATATTCAAAACATTTATTTTGAATATTCAACTGTTTTGAATGTTATATTATAATTGTATATATTATATATAGGCTGTTTTTAAGCCTCTCAACTGAATGTTTATTGTCCTTTTAATAAAAATGTGGATTGTAGGCACATCTGATATAAATGAATTAAAATTTCATTTGTCCAGAACTTCGTGTATTCGGGTAATAAGATTTACCCAAAATACTATTGTTGGCTTAATAAATATTAAGAGAGCATTTGTGATATGCCTCCTGGCATTTGCTGTTTCTCTTCTTTGAACATTAACTACTCTTGTGAGTCTTTTCTTGGGTGCTTTTGTTGTTTTGTGCCTTAAGGTATAAATAGAGACAGAAAACCCAGCAGATTCAAACAAATTTCATTCTACAAACTGTTTACAGATGTGTTTATTATTCATTTAATAGGCTCTTTTAATTTACTTAATATAAAACTATTTTCTTTTCGTATTCTACATGTACTAGGGTTCAGTTCTTTAGAGAAAATTTGAAAAACAACAATAAAAAACATCTTCTGGAAGTATCGTGTGACAAGCATTAGAAAGATACTAAGACATGTGTCTGACCTTTTGTCTTCCTAGACCTCGTATTCTTTTAGAAAGTCGGGAAGGGAGGGGTGGAAACTTCCAAGGGGATGGATTTTGATTGAATGAAGGGAAGACCTCCCTAAAAGGCAATCAGAGAAGGAACAGGCCGCCCTAGCAATACTGAGCACCATCCTAGGTAGGCATGTGCCGTTTTGAGGGGAATCTTTAGAGAAGATTCGAACTGTCACCTAACTGGGGAGCTTTCTGTCTTTCGTAACAATATTTTAGAGTCAAGTGCTGAACAACTTAAAATATATTTTATTTCCGTTTCTAATAACGTGATTTGAGTGAAACCAGGTATCTTTTGTTACCCTTAGTTGAAGGGGTATGGCATTCTGGGACCAACTTCCTGTTAAACTATGGCAAAAGCTCTATTTGTCAATTTAGGGGACTGTGTAACCATTGCCTCAAACTTCAAGGGACCCTGACAAGTACTTAATCAGGTGGAACAGCCACCTTGACTGCCTGGTGCGAGCCAGAGAGGTGTGTACCCAGGAGAATGAGGCAAACTCAAGTTTGAGTGGCCTTGTGGGGAGGGCGAGGGGCTCCAGAGGGGAGGCAGCCACTGTCACAGCCTGTCCGTGGTTTGGGAGGCACGCTTGGTTTCCTAAAAGTTCACTTACCCACACTTTGCTACACTAACTAGGTGAACCTTCTTAGATTGGGCGGGACAGTCAATTCTGTGCCTTGATCATCCGTGACCCAGGGGTCATCGTGCAGAGCGTTCCTCTGAGGCTAAAGTGACCAGTGTGAAAAGCACTGTTGAAACAGTGATGGGCAGAAGGATTCAAAGTTATAAACCCTTTCCCCACCTATTTATTTTTGCCCTGATAGCACTCACCCGCCATGTTTTCTTCTTTGTTCTGGGTGAGGCAGAACAGTGGGGAGGTTATCAGAAGACCTGGGTTCTTACAGGCTGGCTTTTCTCTTCTAGGAGTGAGCTGTGACCTCTGACAAATCACTCCACCTCTTTACCTCAGTTTCCTTATTCCAGCAGGTGTCTGCAGTCTAGCATTTGATATTTCTGTAATGGTAATGACTGTTCGGTCTTTTTGTTTTTCTCCTTTTTCTGTTTCTTTTTTAGAGACAGGGTCTTACCCAAGCTGGGATGCAGTGGTATAGTCATAGCTCACGGTAACTGTAACCTCGAACTCCTGGCCTCAATTAGTCCTCCTGCCTCAACCTCCCAAAAGGGTTAGGATTAGAGGCTTAAGTCACCACACCTGGCCTATTTTTTCTTTTCTTAAGAAAATAACTATTTTTTCCTATTTTCTGCCTACTGCTTGGGAATAAAGATTTTAAAATTCCAGTCCAGCCTTTAACATTGTGCTGTTCTCTCTTCCTTCCCAGCCAAGTAAGTTGGTTACAGTTGTCATTTAGAATGCAGTAATCTTTCATGACTAACCATTTCCTCTCTCAGGGATGCTGCTTCATCTAACTGCCGTGGTTCAGGTTTCTTCCTCCTACATAGGAGGACGGAGCTTGCTTTGGCTATGGGAAATACAAGTAGGAGGAAGAGGTAATGTTCTCACTGTAGGGGGAAAATGATGTCCACCTGTTAGAGACAGGAAACAACTGCGATGTGAAGACCAGCTGCCGTGTTTTATGAGTGAAAATTCCCAGCAGATTTTTTTTCTGCATTTAGGCTCTGAATACTATATGTTGGATATATGGTCTTGTCATGGAATCTAATAGTTCTCTTTAAAAATGGGCAAGTTAATGTACTCCAAAAAGATCAGGAGGCTACAGGTCTTGTATTTTGGAGGTCTCAGGAGTTGATGAATATCCTCTTTAAGAAAAGGCCGACATTTCATCCAGCATGACCTACCCAGAAACTTTTAAATTTGAAAATCTACCAATATGCCCCTGAGATGGAGGCAAGAATTATTAGAGGCAGGTGAAAAATACTGACCATCTGTGATCATGACAGGGTACCAGCTTAGGGCTCCATAGCCGAAGGACTGACTGCAGAACTAAGCCCTGGGCCAGAGGAGCCCGGCTAAGCTGATTGATGGGTCTCCTTGCCCCTAGAGCTATCTCTCACGGCCTTACTAGAATCATCTTGGGTGGGCTGGTTTGTTAACAGTGTACATTCTTGGATGCCACTGTAGACCCTGTTTTGTAGTACAACCTAAACATACTGAAGTTACAGAATCACTGCTTGAGAGTGAGAAACTAGAAAGCTTGGAGTGACTTTCTGTGGAGCCTAACTCTCTGCTAGCCTTTTTAGGGTTTTTAGTTTCAGGTTTAAGGTCCTCTATAAAATGCAAAGTTCACACTGAGCTGAGGATCAAAATATACTTAGAATTACCTGAAAATTATTTATTCTTTTAAGAAGCAAAGTAGTTTATGTAGCCATGCAGTAGGGTAACTTTCAAATAATATTTTATGCTACTTCTAGTTGATGTATTTACATGTACATAATATTTAATGGCTTTGAGACGTAATTCACCATAAAAATTTCAGTGGCTTTTAGTGTATTCACAACAGGCATCACAATCTAATTTTAGAATATTTTTGTCATCCCTCCCACACCCGCCAAAAGCCTGTACCCATTAGCAGTCACTTCTCATCCTCCCCCCCAACCCCAAGTCCTAGGCAACCACTTACCTACCCTCTGTCTCTATAGATTTGTTTCCTCTAGACGTTTTGTGTAAGTGGAATCATACCATATATAGTCTTTTGTGATTGACTTTTACTTTACTTAGCATGTTTTTGGGATTCATCCATGTCATAGTGTCAGTACTTCATTTCTATTCATGACTGAATAATATTTCATTGTACAGCTATACATCCCTTTTTAGTCCCTTTGTTGATGGAAATTTGGGTTGTTTCAACTTTTTGTCTTTTATGAAAAATGCTTCCATAGCATTCTTGTGTAAGTTTTGTGGGGTTATATGTTCATATATTTTCATTTTTCTCGAGTATATGCATATATGTAAGAGTGAAATTTCTGGGTTATATGTTAACTCTGTTTAACATTTTGAGAAACTACTGCTTTGTTTTCCAAAGTAGCTGTCTCATTTTAAATTTCCAGCAGCAAGGCACAAGGGTTCCAGTTTTTCTACACCCTCATCAATACAGTATTTGTTATTGTTTGTTCTTTTGATATGGTCATTCTGTTGGTATGAAGTGGTATGTCGTTGTGGTTTGGGTTTTCATTTATTTGCAGAGCAAAATGTCATTTTGTGTTTTCATTGGCCATTTGCCAATGAAATTTCTTCTTTGAAGAAATGTATATTCAAATCCTTTGCCTATTCTTTTTAATATTTAGTTTTTATTGTATACATTTAAGGAGTACAACGTGATGTTTTCGACCTATTTATAAATACAAAAATGGTCATGGTCATCGAGCAAATTAACTTGTTTATCAGATCACATGGTTACCCTTTAAATTCAAGTATTTTTAATCACATACTTAAGAATCTTATTCCTTGAGACATCCCAGAAGGCAGTAGGTATTACCTGTTAATACATACATGATCGATTACCATTTCTGACTATTCCCTATTTGTTTGAATTTTACTCATTTGTTAGGATTCTACCTAGAAATATATATGCTTCCATAGAGTGACTTTAAAACTATAGTTAGGTATAGTAGGCATGCTTTGATACATTTTCTATATTAAAATAATGTTTAATATTACTCTAGTTGCAAATCTTTAATTTTTTTTCCTATAGTGAAAAAAATTTTTACTACCTTTGACGGCAGTTAACTTTCCACTGTCCTTTGCCTATTTTTACATTGGGTTATTTGTCTTACTATTGAGTTTTAAGAGTTCTTTGTATGTTTTGGACAAAAGTCCCTTATTAGATGCAAGTTATAACATTTTCCCTCTTTCTGTGTGTTGTGTTGTCTTTTCATTTTCTCAATAGTGTCCTCTGAAGTACATAACTTTTAAATTTTTATGAAGTCTAATTTGTCTGTTTTTTCTTTTGTTGCTTGTGCTTTTGGTGTCATTTGTAAGAAACACTTCCCAATTGAAAGTTGCAAAGGTTTATTCTTGTTTTCTTCTAGAAGTTTTATGGTTTTAATTCTTGTATTGAGGTCTGTAGTCCATTTTGTGGTAGGACTGCAGCTTACATTTTTAATTTTTTTGGTTGTCGTATCCAGTTGTTCCAAGACCTTTTCTTAAAACATTAATTCTTATCTATTGATTTATTGAACTGTCTTGGCCCCCTTTTTGAAAATCAGTTGGCCATAAATGTAAGGGTTTATTTCTGGACTCTCAATTCTGTTTTATTTCTTTGTGTGATTTGTATGCAATACTATGTGCACACAATTATGTATGTGCGTGTGTGTGTATCTACATATATATATAAATAAAATCTTAAAAACAAACTCTATCAATATTTTTCCTTTGGCTTTCCTTAAGATAGGTGGTTAGGGAAATGGGACAATTTATAGATAGGAGTTTAAGACACTGACCACATCAGGAGACTTGTCCCTGGGGTCCCTCGTACCTCTGTTGAGCCCACTTGTCAGGGATACAAAGAGTAAGTAGTGGTTGGTTTGCTACTAGTTGTGATTCCTTTTCTCTTTCTCCCTGAAATGCAATACACTGGGGAGTCTTTTGGAGTGGAGCACATTCTAGATGTCTCTGGTCCGTGGCTTAGGCCTGGCAATACAGACATAGCTAAGTTACTTAATGAGTTCTGAATGCCTTCCACTTCTATGTGGCCAATTCCCTAAGTTATTTAGTTTCATGACATAAAAACTAAAAAAAATTGTGATTTTTGCAATATTTCTTGATTATTTTAATGTTTAATGATTAAAAAATGCATGGCATAGAAAATGTAAGACTTGGCACAGTGTGCTTCTGCCTGTAGACTCTCTTACCCTGAGAGTCTTTATTGGTAAATAGCAGAAACTTCTCCAAAAACCTCTTAATTTTATTCTTGTGTCTGTGGGAATTTAGAAATATAGGTTTTTAATTGTTCACAGCTGGCGCATGAATATAGCGGTAATAATAATTAGGAATAACATGGTTCACCTCTTAAGCTGTTAGTTTTAATCCACTAAATTTTTTTGATCTGAAGTCTGGCAGTGACTTCAAGCGAACCCATTTGGAGGAGGTCCATTCTGATTTTCAGTCAGGAAGTGTGCGAGTCTGTCTTGTCCTGTTAAGTTAGAATGATTTTGGTGGTTTGATTTTAATGTCTTCCACTTAAAAGCACACATACAAAACCAGCCTACCCGCAACAAAATCCACCAAACTTCCTCACTGCAGAGCCCTTGAACAGAAACAAGAACTATAAGCCTGGATGGAACGTCGGAGGGAGCCTGGAGCCTCTGGTAAGGCCCTCTGCACTGAGAGGAGACTTGTTTGGGAAGAGAGCTGTTCTCAGCCTGTGGGTCGCGACCCCTTTGTAACAATGAAAATACATCCCCGGCATTAGGAAGGTTGAGAACCACTGCTTTTGTGAATGGAGGCTGAACCAGAGTGTGGTACTCATTGGAATTCCCCAGATAGTAGTCATGGAAATCAAAAAGCTGATTTATAAAGTAATTAATGCACCCCCCACTGGTTGTTTTTTTGGATAAAATTCTTAAATTTCAAAGTATTAACACAATTTATCGGCAGAGTTTATGTACCTTGGTTTCTTAAAGCTCCACAATTTCAAAGTGTTTCAAAGTAATATTTATTAGAGACTAAGTGAAAAAACATAAATGTCATTACTGTCTTGAAGAGTGATTTGAATGGAGGTGGCATTCTGGGAAACTTTAGCAACAACAAAAAAAATAGATGTGATATTAAGAACATGTAATCATATCAAAATATTAAAAGATAACTCTTTTCCTATAGATAACTCAGGGAGGAAAAAAAAATCTTAAGTTTTTACTTTAATTGAAAGAAATTTAAATATCAATTAACTTTGTTTTTTAGAAGTAGTAGTATAAAGTTTATTTAGTTTATCTGTGCTAAAGTAGTATAAACTTTATTTTTTAAAAGTAGCAGTATAAAGTTAGTGATATCAACAAATTGATGGCTTCTTATAATTTATGCTAGCCATTAATTTGACTAATTTATTAAATAGTTGTTACCTGGAATTACACAATTCTCATCTTCCTCATGCCTTTCCTACTGGACTTCTTGGAACAAGATTACTTTTGCCAGGTATAGTTGATACAGAAACCTAGCCAAGAAAACTTTACAGTGACCATCTTTTTATTTTTTTAAGTATGTATTATGAAGAACTTTCTTGAATCTACAGAGGACCCATTTTACTAAAGGTAGACTGTTAGATTACACAGGTATTTCCAAGAAAACATGGACAGTATTATTCTTTTCACTTTAAGGGGCTGTGGAATTAAGGTACAGAGGTTGTGACTTCATGCAGACACCAGGTCAGGATTAGAAAGTAGTATGTTATCTATAAATTTGGCAGTTTCTAAAAGTAATTTTCACTGCTTCACTCACTGTGTTTTCTGAAGTACTCTGTTGCTTGTCAGAGTGAACAGAGAAGAGGTAATAATTTTGTTAATAGGGAGTCTTACATCCTGCCCCTCAAAAGAGCCCCCTTTCCCATCCCAAACCATTGAAGTATAATGTTCAGCATGTGGACACCATGAGTGCTTATGTTTTAAGTATTTGCTTCTGGAGAGCCAGCTTGAAAAAGCAAAACACAAAATCCATTGGCATTTTAGAGTTGAATCCACAGAAGATGTTGTTTGCAATGTGCTGAAAACATAAGGTCCCAACAGCGGGAGCAGGCCTGCTGCCAGGCAGTCTCACTTGGAGAGAAAGAGGAGGTCGAAAGCAGTCCTCCAAGGATTATCTCCAACTCGGCAGCTGCTGTCTGAGTTTGATTATGCACATCCTGCTCTAGGAGACCTGCATTAACCCTTAGGCCCCTGGGGAATTTGGGGGCTATCTTTTAGAGAACAGACTCTTTCCCCCCTGGACACCCACAGGCAAAAGCCAAAACTACTTGGAGGTTAAAAGATGGAGCTTGAAGGCTGGATTTGGGAGATCAATCTAGGAAGGAAACTGATTGCAGAATTCCTTGCAATTTCTGCAAATTGCCAGTGCCTTTTAAAACCCTCCAATTTTATGGATTAGGAAGGAGCAGCTCCGGGCAGTTGAGTGACTTGCCCAGCAAGAACCATCAGAACCAAAATCCAGCGTGGAATATAGTACCACATTCACATCCCTGACGACATGATTTTCACATCACTATAAATAATATGTTGTGTGATTTGATAATGGAGCTGAGAGGGAAGAAACTTCAAATAAAGCATTTTGGAATTGTGTGTTAACCACTTTTTACAGATTGTCCAGGTATATCCAGGTTGTTCATTCAAGTAGCATTTTTTTTTTTTTTTGAGACAGAGCCTACAAGCTGTCACCCTGGATAGAGTGCTGTGGTATCACAGCTCACAGCAACCTCCAATTCCTGGGCTCAAGCGAGTCTCCGGCCTCCGCCTCCCAAGTAGCGGGGACTACAGGTGCCCGCCACAACACCTGGCCATTTTTTTTGGTTGCAGCCGTCATTGTTGTTTGGCGGGCCCGGGCTGGATTCGAACCCGCCAGCTCAGGTGTACCTGGCTGGTGCCTTAGCCCACTGAGCCACAGGTGCCAAGCCCGCATTTTTTTTTTTTTTTTTTAGAGACAGAGTCTCATTTTGTTGCCCTTGGTAGAGTGCTGTGGTGTCAACAGCTCACAGCAACCTCAAACTCTTGGGCTTAGGCGATTCCCTTGCCTCAGCCTCCCGAGTAGCTGGAACTACAGGCACCTGCCACAACGCCCGGCTATTTTTGTTGCAGGTTGGCCGGGGTTGGTTTCGAACCTGCCACCCTCAGTATATGCTTGCTGAGCCACAGGTGCCGCCTTCACCCAGCATTTTATCAGTGTGTAAATCTTAATAAGCGATCATCAGTAAATAGATTATTTTAGCACATATTGTTAAAGGCAGAACAGGCCTACTGGGAAGGTGTTGGGGGGCGAGAGCTTGAATCTAGGAAGACTGCTCTGACAACAAGGAAGGATGTTTATGGAATGAACTCTTTTGTTCAACCATGGTGGTGTCTGGATCAGGGCAACCTCAGAGGATTTATGGCCTCTAGTCTGGGAAAGGGAGGTGGACTCACATTATTGGTGTGGAAGAATGTGTGTGGGGTCTTTGGCCTAAGGCTGTCCAGGTAACAAAAGGCTTTGTTAAAGAATATGTCAAAGAGTAATATGTTGCTGCTTATTAGACATCTGTGTTTGGTATTGAGAATTCTTTGCTTTGTGGCTGTAACAAGATCCCTAGCTTTCTTCCTTTTAAAGGTTGGGGAGCTAATTTCTTATAGGAAATAACACATTAAATACAAGGATATAAAACATGTGTGTTTTCTCTTTTTTGGCCCAGTTAAAGGATTGAGCTGTTAGGGTTTTGTTTGACATAATGGATATTAAATGCTGTTGACCTGAAGGGTCTTGATTAACCTAGAGAGAAAAATCAGGATGGTCTTGTTTACTGAAATTCCAAGTAAGTTTGGAATCCGTTTTTATGCTTTTTAATGTGGAATTTTTAATTGCTTTATTCAGTTCTAAAGGTTGAGTGTAGGCTGAGGCTGTGTTTTTTTTCTGGCCCACCATCCTTTCTGTAAAACTTTTTTAAAAAGTGCTTTATTTAGGATCCTCTATTGAGATACAGTGGAATGTCTGTCTGTCTTTGCCATTATTCTTTTTCTAAGATTTTGGTTGTATCTATAGCTGTAAGTAAAGGAGAAAAGGAGGATGTAAGTGGACAGTAGGATGAGGGGTCCCAAATAGGACAAACAAGTCTTCTCTTAGTGCTGTTATTTTCTTATTCAGTAATGTGTTTTTTATTTAGTAGCCTAATCAGGACATGCATGTGTCTGTTGGTTGATGGATGAGCTTTTAAAGTACCTATTGTCTGAAAGCAATTTTTCCAAGTGGTTACCCAATTTTTGTCTTTGTAGAAAAGTTAGGAGGAAGGAGAAACTTTGTATTTTTTTTTTTGTTATTCCAATTCTCTATTAAAAACACAGTCTCTTGGGTACTTTGGAAAGAAGGCACAAAAAGGTTGTTAATCCCTTCCTCCTTTTTTCCTTAATTGGTAGCAGTGTCACTTCACCTCATTGAGAAGGGCTTTCTTACACCTGTCACTGTGTTGTGATGCTATCAGAGGAGGCAATTGCAGTGATTTTTCTCTGTAGGCAATTATTCTAGTTAGTGTAATGTATTATAAACTTTTGGGGAAAATCACTAGGCTGTTAAGGTAAGGGAGATAGCTTAGGAATCTATGATCTTTATTTGAAGTAGTTGTTAAGCTATGGAGTTAGAATTTTAGAGTGTGAAATGAGCAGGTTCAGGATGAAACGTGTAAGTCACATCCCACGTATGAGCTGCTTCCAAATTGTCACCTGGACTAAAAGTAACATTCCTCAGGTGGTAGCTTTATTTAGAAAGAGGATATGTCTATTCCTGGATTAGCTTTATACAAATGAAGTACATTTCCCACATGCTGCTTTTGCCTAGGGTTGGAATTTTTCCGTTTCGCTGCTTTGTACTTGGTGTTGGGATGGAAATGTATCCTCCCTTTCATAGCCAGCCAATTCTGTGTGATTCATCAAGAAGAATTTCTGTAAGGAGTTATTAATTAATTGCTCCATAGTAAGTGGCTCATACTACAGTGATAAACCTCTGGATTTGACTTTTTTTTTTAATCTTTTTTCCCAGCAAAAAATGTACACAATGTATTACTGAGCATCTAAAATCTCACACTGTTTAGTACTGTCATTCTTTGTAATCTCTTTTTCGAGGATTTGGTATTGTTTTGCTGCTTAAGCTAAACCATGTTAACGTGAAGTGTAGACTTTTGTAGTGTAGAGGGAGCTCATGCATAATAACAAGGGATCTGAGAGAGCTCCTTGAAGAAAGATGAGTGCATGGTAAAGATACATGAATGTCACAGACTTGAAAGTGTTACTTAATGATTTTGATGGGAAGCTAAGCTTACCTCTGATGGATTTGGCTTTTTCCAGGACTAGCCCTTGGGAGTCCTAGGTTTTGTTGGGGAGGAGCCTTTCGTTCTCTACGTTCTGAGGGAGATTTATGTCTATAAGCCGGATAAAAATATGTGGAAAGGTGATTAGTTTAATTGGCCCACTATTATAATGATTCAGTAGGAGGTGACTGCGGGGCTACTATTATATCCCTAAATGCCTGGTAGGAAGGGGAGGTGACTCATTGAAAATAGCAGCACCATCATGAAAGTTGATTTAAACGTGCATTTAATAACAAATTACTTTAGCACTTTAAAGACAGGAATTCTTAACTATTTGGTACAGGAGTCCATCCAAGGAAGAAGTGTTTTATTTTGTTTTGTTTTTCCCTCCATGGATAATTGTGGGAAATTCTGCTAGTGATTTCTTCTCTCTTAAAATATTCTACGTGAGAACAGGACTTAGGTAGTCGGTGTGTTTGTACGTTTAAGAATGTTTCTTCTACGGTGGTTGCTGCAGACACTCAGGGTGGCCACAATGGTCGTGGTGTTTTAGCTTCTTTCAGAAAAGAAGTCTAGTCCAGGATATCATTATTGTAAAGTGGAGTATTTTTCTTTCACATCAAAGGGCAGGGAATGTTTTACAGACAGTGAGCTAAGAAGTAGGACGAAGGCCTTGCAGTACTTGCTTTGGGAAAGTATGTGTGGAATGCCATAGTTCATGGACCAGAGACCCCGAAGTGAATCCAGGTGCCTGCGTGGTGCTAACTTTTCCTGGAGTGAAGTGAATGTAGCCACATGAGCCCAAAATAAAATTGATGGCTTTATTGGACATTCTTTTCGTGAGATTTAACTTTCTAATGTGCACATATATCACTCTGGGGATGTCATTATAACTGACTGACCTTTTGTTTGGGGGCGCTGCTGCTGGCTGACTGTGTAGCTCTGATCAGCTCAGCTTTGATGCCTCCCCACATCTGTTGAGCATGTGAGATATATAGATTTATATATTTCCTCCCCGCCCCCTCTGGAGCAGACTGACAACTGGCAAAAAAGATTTAATGAAAAGCAGTCAGAACTAATTCCAGTTAGATATTCCAATTTAGATGTCAGCTCTTCTGGTTTCAGAGGTGGAGGTTGTGGTTTTCTGCAAGTCCTTGTTTGTCCAAGGCACCATCAGGAAATCTCCTTGGGCAGGGCACTGGGTTTCTTTGTCTTAGCTCCCCCAACTGCTGCCCAGGGTTAATGATTGCAGGATGTCTGGGAATAATGAGCCAGTGCTGCGAGGCTTGTTATCAGCAGACTCAAGTCATATTTAAAAATCATTCCTCCTCCTCTTTTCCTCGTTCTAAGAGAAGTCAGCACTGCGGTGGTTACACCTAATAAATACTACAGGCTTCACTGAGCTGTTTAATGGCACCTAACGCAGTGTCATTTGTGCATTTCAGTGGGTGGTGCCTATCTTCTTTGTGTGGTTTACTGTTCAATCTTGGAAAGATGTGAGATTGGAGGACTTTTTCTGGAATCAGAATTTGAGACAGACAAGACCTTGGTCATTATTTAATGGGTAACCTGGATTTCCATATAAGCTGTGACGATACCAGGAATTGGGTCACAATAATATCAAATTGTACTCTGCCCTTCAGCTCATTCCAGAGGGATAATTGGAACCCCTGTTCTCCCTCCCGTCTTCAAGCAAACCCAGTCATGATTTCAGCCTCTTCCTACTCTTGCCCTCCCCATGGCGCTCTCTGTTGACTCTTTTGCTGTTCTGGAGGCAGGGTGGTGAGGATTTTGGTCCATGTGAGATGTCACCTATGGTGGCAGATGGCACTGCCTTGATCCTGATCATCCTGGGGAAGCTTCTGTGCCTACCCTTGGAAAGCCAGCCTTCCTGGTGCTGCTGCAGCCTCCTTCAACTCCTCTCCAACAGCTCCCGCCTCATGTTGTCACTTGCAGGCCTTGCTTCCTGTGGCACTGGAGTGCTGTGCTGTGCGTGTCACTGGATCAGACAGAGTCTCTTCTAGTGGGAGTGAAGATGCGCCCCAGCCCGGGCCCTCCTTTCCCCATCCTCCTCGGGCTGCCATTGTTTGTGAGCTACCAGGGGGCATGGAGAAAGTTCTTGCCCTGGGGGCTGGAAGGCAGCCCATTTCCTCCAGTGTCTGTCTGCTCTTATACAGATGTCTGGTGACAAAACTTTCTTCTGATGGTCTGTCCTCCAGGCAGGTTCCGTGAACTTAGACTGGTGCTTGGAAGGGTTAGAAGACTTGTGTAAGAAGATACCTTCCTGGAGAACTGCATTCTGGAGTCTATTGATTTCTGAGCACTTTCCCTTGATTTGCTGAATTTTTTTGGAGGGGGTAGTTCTAGAAAAACCCTGCTTGAGCTTTAGTTTCTCTACTTGTAAAATCAGAATAAGACAAGACCACTAATTCATGTAAACAAAGATAATGAGGGCCACCAAAGGAAAGGGCCTGAGATGACCTTTTCAGAGTGCTTCCCACATGTCAGGGCTGGTCTGCACAGCGGTCCTATAGGGCAGCATCATAGACCTATTTCCCAGATGAGCAAAGTGCCAGAGGGTTGGAAGGGACTTATTCAAGTTAAGCATTCATTTTGAAGTTTGTTAAGTATCAAATGATACAGATGATCATGGCTTTCAGATGTTACTACTAGACATGCTTTTGCCTTGTTCTTTCCCGATATGTATATTTTTTTATTATTGGGGATTCATTGAGGGTACAAAGAACCAGGTTACACTGATTGCATTTGTTAGGTAAAGTCCCTCTTAGAATTGTGTCCTGCCCCCAAAAGGTGTGTCCTCAAAGTGGCTTTGTATGTGTTTTTGTTACGGGTTTAAGGAGGTTAGAATTCTGTAAATACATACTAATTATTTGTGATTCTAGTTTTATATGGAGGCATTTATAAAGGTAAGGCAGACTTTACATTTTACCATGTATAGTAAATGAAGCATAGAAAATTGCTTCACATAGGAAAAAGAAAATAATTCGAAGTTTACCTGCTTGGGATACAGAGCTGATCTCCTTAAAGCAATTGCAAAGCCCACTCAGTTATAAGATTGTTTCTTGTGACGTAGCATACGTGTATTGTCAGAGGACATCACCACATATTTTATAGTTATAGAAATTTCTTCCTTGAAGTTTAAAAAGGTGGATCATATGTCTTTAGTGTATTTTCAAGGAGAGGGGAGACAGAGGAACGTCCTTCTGGAGTGTAGGAGTGTCAACATAGGTTGTGCCAAGAGAGCTGTGGAAACCCCTGGAATGAAAGAATTAAGTGAGTGAAGAGTGAAAAAGTCTTTCCCTTCCCTTTTTTGAGAATTTGTAAGGGTTTTAGTAAGTACAATACTTGGTATACCTACCAGAGACCAAGTGCTATAGGGTGAAGTCAGGGGACCAAGAATTAGATGCTGTGTTGACCCCCCTGTAGCTGAGGCCAAGGTTCCTGATTTCCTTCCATCTCCAGTGATCCAAGTGTGAAACCAGGACAGAGATGCTGCTGTGTGGTGTGGGGCTTGGACCTGGAGGAAATTAGGAGACCTGGTCACTATTCTGGAGGAGCAAGACCCTCTAGAGAGGTGATAGCTCCATACAGCAGTCTGTTCCTGATGTCTGGGTGACTCCCTTTCCCATTACTTGGCTCTGTTTTTAGATGTCAGAGTTGTATTTCTCATTCTCCATATTTCCTACTGATTTTGGCATTGACTCATCCAGCTGCTGACTTATTTCAGCAGCTGGCATGGCACCTGGCCCATACTAGGCGCTCAGTAGATACTAGTTGAGTCGATGTACCTAGAAGGGAAGAGAGCAGGCTGTTGCACCTGTCAGCATGGTGGGAAGAGAGACCATGTTTAGGGGCTTTATAATTTCTGCCACAGAGCCCACATGCCCTCTCTGTTGCAATAAGGGAGATACTGCACCATAATAAATCCTATTCAAATCATTCTTTGCTCTTCATCATCACTGCCCTTGTCGTTGCTCTTATAGGACAGACACTCAGGAGACTCCTAATGTTCTCCTGCCTCTGGTGGGTGTTGACCTAACCTTCCACTCTCACAGTTCTGTTTTCCTAAAACAGAAATCTGATTGTGTCACACTCCTGCTTACATGCCCTTCAGTGGCCCCTGTTGCCTTCAGTAAAATCCATGCTCATTACTGCTGTGTTACACAGAGAGCCTGTGTGATCTGGTCCCACCTGCCTCTGCAGCACGAGTCCCAGGGCCTCACCATCCAGGCTGTTCAAGTGAGGCCTCCTGACTTACCAGACGGAGTTCAGTGTTGGGTTTTAAAACCAGTGTACTTGAGTTGGGCCTCCAGACACGCTAGGAGTCATCCTATTTGGATGGATCTGCAGGGTACATTTTTAAAAAGGCATTGGATGTTTAGAATGAGGGTGCAGTAGTTCATGTTAAATAATCCGAGATCATTGAGGTATTGAGGGATCTTTGCACATAATTTTCAAAAATCTATTTAATAAAGTATATTTTTCAATTGATTCTGTAGTTCATTTGGAAGGATTTATATAGACATATGCACATATATACTCATCTATATATGGTATTATACACACACACACACACACACACATTAATTTAGGAAAGAAAAAGAATGAGGTGGAGATTTGTAAAACCAGAGAGTAAATATTTTATAAAGCTATGATAATATAAAAGGATGATGGTGGCTATTAAAAAAATATGGAAACAATCCAGGAAAATAGTACTACTTAAATTTTTTAGGGTACAGAATATGATAAGTCATTGGGGAAGGAGCAGATTATTTGATGAGGGTTGTGAAATTTGACATTTAAAAAAATCTATTTAGGACTGCGCTTGTCGCTCAAAGGACGCTGGCCCCATATACTGGAGGTGGCAGGTTCAAACCCAGCCCCTGGCCAAAAACTGCGGTGGGGGGGATCTCTTTAGATTCTTGCCCCAGGTCATATACTAAAATATACTAAACTTAAAAAAAATTTTGGAGGATATTTGATCTCTGAAAGAGTATTTTTTTTAAAGCCTGAAAGCCAGAAATTGTGATTGTTCAACTTAAGTGCATAACAATATTCATTTTGGTGAAGAATTACATATAACTAATGATCACTAGAATAAAAAAATGTAAAAGAGAAACCTCTCAAATATTCATTGTCCTAGCATCAAATAGGAAAGATTCAGCAAATAGGAAATACTCAGTGCTCAAAAGAATATGGTTATACACTCTAGAAAAAAATGTAACTTAAAAAATATATTAAAAATCTTTTTAATGGTTTAGATCTTATATATACTACTTATAAGGGGAACTTACTATTTCAAGACTAATTACTTTAAAATGAAAATAATCTTTCTAATTTTAGTTTATAATCTTGGTTTTAAATCTTAGTTTCATTTTGCTTTAAAAAAAACACAGTCTTTTACTTTTGGCTGTACAAAATTATAGATTACATATCTGTAATTTGCTACTCTTAATCATACAGTTCTCTATACAGAAAATGACAGAAATAAACTGGAAAAAAATAGGCTCTATGAAGGGGGTTAGTCTTAATATTCAAGAAGATCATAATAAGGGATCCTTTGTGGAAGAGAAGTCATATTAAACTCCAATTTCCGAAGTGCTCAAATTGTAATTCAGTGTGGCTTTTAAGAAGATAGTGCCACATCTGTTAAATGGGAGGGTTGAGTTAGATCAGTTTCCCAGCTGGGATGCCTTCGCATGGCTGTGCCAAAATTCTGATGCTCCTTGGCCTTCAGGACTCCTGGTTAAAGCCCATGGTGCAGGCCTCTGATCAGTCACTTCTAGCCAAGAGCAGCCATTTGTTTTCCCCAAGAAGCTGTGAAAATACTACTACAAATCACATTCACTGCATAAAGATTCGCTGAGTTATTTTACTCATGAATTCAAGAGTTTGTAAAAGCTAGGTAGAAGCAGGGATAATTTCAAATCCCTTTCACTACAGGGTAACCATAAAATACAGGGTGGTCCCCCTATATTTGGTAACTGTTGACAAATGAGTGGAAGAAAATACATCAAGATCTTATCAGTAATTATCTCTGGTGATTAACTTAAGGGTCATTTTTATTTCTTTTTAATCTGTATCTTTCAGATTTGCTATGTTAACAATGTGCTGGGTTTCAGTAAGAAAAGTTATTAAAAACAAATCCTCCCTTGTAGCCATCCTTATATTCCAAAACTCTGTAGTACAAGTGATAGTTGTGGCTGTCAGGGTTAAGGATCTAACAAAACTAAAATACCAAACATGGGTCCTCTTCTCCTTGTGGAAATATCCTGGGGCATTTCACCCCAGGATTTCTTGTTCAGCACGTTCTTCAAGGCTGGTTTGAGGTATGAGGAATAACCTTTGAGCAGAAGGCTTGTCTGTTGAATGAAGGCGCCCTCTTCTTACTTGGGAGAGCTTATCCCCAAATTGTCTTTTTTCCATCTCCTTCCCTAAATGCTTTCTTCCCTCTTTTTCCTGCCCGTGATCCCTAGAATTGCTAGATAACTCTTTTCTTTCTTTATTCTTCTCAGTCCCCTGGGTGGTACACATAGTTAGATGTCCCTGCTGCCCACTTAGCTAAGCCATGGAGATTCTGTTTTTGACTTGCCTCTCCTATGCCAGCCTGTCTGGTTCCTTAGCCATTATTGTTTCTTCCCTCTCCCAGCTCCCTAGTGCTTATTTACATCTATTCAAGATGCCTAGAACTTTGCAACCCATTAGTTGAAAAGATGATGGACTTTTTTGGCTCTTTGTTGGTTTTCTTTCACTTGGAGATAAATGGTATATACCTTAAAAATGTTTAAACTCTGTTTTCTCTGACTTCTTAAAGAATTACCTTTCATCGACTCCTGACATTTTAATTCTCGGAAATGTGATTGTTTTGTGTAAATGGAGGACATGTGGGGAATTAGAAGTACCATTATAATTCTTCAGCAAAATTTTAGAATGATTAATAGCTGGGTTAATATGTCATATAGCGATTGCCTATAAAAATCAGGGTGTACTACAATATTGTGAGCATTAAAAGTGTGCCAAATATAGATTACTTTCTTTTATGTCACACCTTAGGATCTTACAGAGTTCTTTTAACGTTCTGAATATAGGTAATAAAGACAATAATTAATAGACACTTTCATTTGTTAGAGTATTAGTTAACAACATTGTAACTATATGTTTAATTTTTAAAGTAATATTGATTTCTTAGTAATGACTTTGCATCACTAAGCCATTGTAACAAATTTTTGAGTGCCTAATGTTTATAAGCCACTATGTTCTACAGTGTAGGTGATGGAACCACATAATAGCTAGCCATGGTCTTCTCAGGAAGACTTCCAATCTTAAAGTGAAAACATGTCAGAGCTGGTATGGACCTCCGTGTCACCTAATCCAGTACTCCTCAACCCTTTTCACATCAAGGCACACACTGAAAAGTTGTACAGCACACTATAGGGAAATAAATGGCTACCCTTGACTGGGGGTGATGGATTTGAGACCTTTGTTGCGGGCTCTTTCTAACTGCATTGAGGGCTGAGTTATAAAATCCCCCATGCTAGGATTTTCTAGTTGAGGAACTGAGATCTAATCCAACCCTCCAGCTTTACAGGTGAGACACATCTGTGACCATGTACATCAAGACCCTGAGGGTAAAGTAGCTTGCTTAAGGTCACACAGTGAATCAGCGATGGTATAGTAAATAGAATTGGGGCATTTCTGAAACTGGGGTTTAATTTGTATGACTTCTTGTGTAGACAATGCCTATATTTTTCTTCAAGGACATTTTGGACTATAAAACCCTTTTATAGGGCATGTTTTTGCAAATGGTTTCTCTCTTTGCCATATTTCATATGGGGAAGCATAAGATTAAAGACTACCTAAAGAATAAAAGGCTGTTTTAAGAAAACCAAAATTTAAGTTAATATTTAAGATTGCAAAGCTAAAAATAGTCTAGTATGTGTAAAAACAATGGAGTTATTTTCACACATTTTATCTACACAAATGAAGAATGGGCTTAATCTATAAAACCTGTATGGCAGGAGTTGCTTTGCTTTTAAAAATTAAAGAGATAAAAGAAGATGGAAAAGAAGACTAAAGTTTTAAACATCTTCGTGGACCATCACTATTGCCATTCTTAGATTTCCTAGCCATCAAATATGGCTAGCAATACTAGGAAACTGATCACTTGGTGTGGTTTTATAGTTCAGTTCTGATGATGACTTCTGATTTCTCCACCCCCATGATGATTTGCTGATTCTAGTATAATCGTGGCTTGTCTCCACCTTACGTGTGTGTGCCAGCTAAGAAGCACATGGGAACATGGCATCTCATCTTCCTTGTCTGAACCACGTGCACTGTGTGCCAGTTCAGGACAGTGTGTAGTGTGCTGGGGTTGTGACGTCAGATCGACGGATTCCACCATCACCCTAAGGTACGTAGCTCTCGGGGAGCATCATCTGCCACTACCTGCGGTGTGGCCTTGGGGACCTTCTGCAGTCTCTCTCTTTGCTTCCATTTTCTCATCTGCAAATTGGAGGACAAGAGTACCCATCTGCCAAGGTTTTTGCATGTATTAAATACATTAATAAAGGCCATGCCTTATGAATAACACCTGGTACAAAGAAATAATACAATATCTACAATAAAGGGGCAATAAGGGGCCTTCTAGGTATAGCCTAGGCCTATTCTCCTTCACCAGTCTCAGACTTAACACCTTTTATAAAACCAGTAGGCATCTTAGTTTTGGGGGGGATGCCTCTGCCTGTGGAAGGGGCTTTTAATTGGACTTTTCTTTTGGTGGGGCAGGGCAAGAGAAAACCTGCCTCCTGGGACATGGGTGAAACATTATTTTTTCCCTTAGTAAACATTAAATTCCAGCCATTCTTTTACAGAAATATTGTGGAACAGAAGGGAGGGTAAAGGTCCCAAACTTTGGACTGCAGACTTAAGATGGCATGTAAGGAATACCCAGAGAGCGTGCTGCTTTCTCAGTCATGGCCCCTCCCAATCCTCAAACCACCTCCTCCCCAAACAACCATGGTGTGAGAAGAGCCCCGGCTGTGAACCCCCAGACAAGCTGGGTTTGGCGCCTGCACTTAATGGCTGAGTGCGTCGTGGGCTGTGCCTTCACCTTCTTTGATGATTCTTCTAGGTTGGAACCAGCTGCTTGAGGTGCTGCAGCTACCAGGGGTCTGGTATAAGAGACTGGTGAGGTGGAAAGACCCTGGGCTGAGTGTGTCAATGTGCCCTTCCTTTTCTGGGTTCATCTTTTCTCAAGGGATTTTTTTTTAAAGCATGTACTTTGAGCACTTTCTTGTGGCCCTTTTGAACTTGCTTCGTGCCATCACTTTTGATTGGTGGTTCCCAAGCTCGATCCCCTCTACCCTTCTCCCCCAGAAACATTTTAGCATCATTCTAAGTTATTTCAGCTCCTGTAATTTTGTCACCCACGTCTTTCTCTCTGCTTCCCATCACAATCAGAAGCCTTGCTGTGCTTGCCCTCTATCTGATGCATTAGCCGTTTTTTCTTTCTGTCACAAATAGGGTTTCCAGGTAAAATACAGGATGTCCTATTAAAATGAAATTTCAGATAAACACCAAATAATTTTTTTAGCATAAGTATGGCTTGTGCACTATTTGGGATATACTTATAGTAAAAGTTATTTGTACCTGAAATTCAGATTTGGTTGGGCTGTCTGTAATTTTAAGTCTGACAACCTAAAACACCTATACCAGTTATACTGTTACAGCTTTCACCTCCACAGCAGCATGTTTTGGACAAGAGGGATAGGAGACTTTGCAGGTACTTTCTAAGGTACTGTTTTGACTAACTTAAAGAGACAGTGCCTACAGGTTAATAGACGATTCTGATAATTGAGAGGGATTTGTGTGATTTCAGGGTATGGGATAAGTATCGACGTTGATTTGGGAGATCACTTGGTAAATGTGAAGTGTCAGTATTTCAGGCTGAATGTCAGCTCTGGAAGTAGGTGAAAGTTAACCGTTTTATATCCATATGACATTCCACATCAATTCAAAACTTAGAAAAACTTTGTCTTTCCTACATGATTCACAATCCTAATGATCAAGCATTAACTGAACGGAACAAAAAAGTCTGCCTCAAAGGATGTTTGAATGAGTTTTGGGGATGGAGACTTGCAATAGAAAAAGATGGTCATACCAATCATACTCCTTAAGTATGACATTAAGGAGTTTTACGAAACATAGGTCCCTTTTTCATGCAGCCCAAAGACATTATGTTGAAGGGGAAAAGCCAAAGGGAAATGATTTGTGTTTGTCAACCCCCTAATGTTTATGGAAATGTCCGTGGGGAATGCTGAAGTAATCAGATGACATGGACTTGCCCTCAAAGAATTTAATTCATTGGTAAGAAATTTGAAAGTAGAATGGCTTATCCTAGCTCCCACACCCTCCCTTTTTATTTCTTTAAAATTTTTTACCTTGTGAGAGAGAAATAGGTGTGCCACACCTAATCAAGTGAAGGTTGACTATGACGTGGTTATCCTCGGGAGGCTGTGCTGATGAATCAGTAGTATTTCTCGAGCACCTTCAAGATTGGGAAATCATCCTATTTGAGTACCTTGTGTGTGCCTGGATGGTGTTAGGTGCTGGAGATGCAGTAGTGAATGACTCAGGCCCAGCTCTGTGCAGCTTGTGTGTTCCCAATGTGGGTACTTTGAGAAACACAAGGTATACCAGGTAGGGAGAGAATTCTGGCCTCTGGGAGCTTATTTCGGGTTGATTATCAGTGATGATTAGAGACCCCGTCTGCTGTTGGCCAGAATACTGGATCCTTGGCCCGTGACTACGCATTGTTATTTGAGAAGCTTATCAAACCTCAGGTCTCTCATCGAGTTTTTTATCAGAATCTACAGTAACCAGTCCAAGCTGACAACAAGAAGCTTCAGTTTTTATCGAAGGCAGGCTCCATCTCTTGTCAGATAGAATACCTTCTGATATTGTTGCACTGTCAGGGCTTTAGGGGAGGGTCTACTGTCATAATAACTAGTAGAACTTAATGAATCCTAATGACATTTTGACCAGTTTTAGGGAACTAAAAAGAATGTACTATGATCAATTTAAGGGAGCTAAAAAGAATGTACTATTCTTTTACTAAAATAATTTATAAATGGTATAGAAAAAGGAAGAAGGCTAGTGTTTTTGACAGTTCTTCTTCTTCTTCTTCTTCTTTTTTTTTTTAATAAGGAAAACACCCTGACTCTAAACCCCATAGAATTTGACCTCTTGCCTGTGGTCTAAAAGCTTCTTGAATTGCTTTGAATCCCCAACTGGAAATTGATAGGATGCCGCCGTGTTCAGGTGTCTGAGGGGGGTCGTAGAGTTCTCAGGAAGTTCTGGAAACAGTCTACTCAAGGAACAGATGTATTCAATGAGATGTTCTGTAGAGGTAGCAGGGTTTTCTTTGGGGAGAAATAGCAAATCAGACAGTAATGAGGTGTTATTTCAAAAAGACTGCATAACATGGCTTTAGGAGTTCAAGAAAATTAAAAGAAATTAATAACTTTTCTTAAAAGTTTTAGCTTTGGGATTGCACTAATGTACACAGCTATGATTTAATAATAACAAACAAAAGAAAAAAATTAAAGGTTAAAAAAAGTTTTAGCTTTGGGATATTTTGGTTTTGTATTTTTTACTGGTTTCAAATGCAATTTTAAGGAGCACATCACCTTTTGGTAGTTGCCATGAATTTTAAAGATAACATAGAAAAAAATTCATTTCTTCCTTGAGGACTAATGTACTTTTAAAACATCTGTCAGTTTTGTCTTTAAAATCCTGGGATTTTTTGTTTGTTTGTTGGTTGGTTTTTTGTCTCCCTTTGGTAGAGTGCAGTGGCATCATACCTTTGAGCAACCTCAAACTCTGTGGCTCAAGCCATCCTCTTTCCTCAGCCTCCTGAGTAGCTGGGAGTGTAGGCACCGACCACAACACTCAGCTAATTTTAGCGATGGGGTCTTGCTCTAGTTCATGCGGGGCTCTCAACTCCTGAGCTCAATCGATCCACCCGCCTCAGCCTCTCAGAGTGCATGATTGTAGGCGTGAGCCACTGCACCTGGCCTTTAAAATCATTTTATTTCCAAGTGACCCCTAACATCAAGCCTAATTGATTGTTGAACACTTATTCTTAAGGCCTGGCCACAGCATAAACTCTACTTCCTATAAATTGTTGTTATATCTAAAGTTTATGTTATATATTAGGCTGCCATTCCTGGAGTTCTATTTTATGATATAAAAATAACAAAGTTTCTATGAAAATATATGAAAAATGCAAGTGTATTATTTTTTGGGGGGGGGATGGTTTCTCTCTTACTGCTGAGGCTAGGATGCAGTGGTATCATCATAGCTTACAAAAATCTCAAACTCTTGGGCTCAAGTGATTCCCTTGCTTCAGCCTCCTGGTAGCTGTGGCTAGAGGTTCACATTACCACACTCAGATAATTTATTTTTATTTTTGTAAGGCCGGAGTCTCATTATAGCCCTGGTTGGTCTTGAACTCCTGGCCTCAAATGATTCTGTCACCTTAGCCTCCCAAAGTTCTAGGATTACAGGCATGAGCCACATGCTAGGCCCAAATGTACTTTTTTTTTTTTTTTTTTGGCCGGGGCTGGGTTTGAACCCACCACCTCTGGTATATGGGGCCAGCACCCTACTCCTTTGAGCCACAGGCACTGCCCCAAATGTCCATTTTTTTTAAATGAAGATATTAAATACTTCAGGATACTAAAGATAAAAAAAGTTTTACTGCAAATGTTACTTTTGCGGAGTTTTTTTCTGCCTAAGCTGAATTGACTGAAGCTTGTAAGAGTTCATTGTTAAATCTCCCTAAAACATATAAAGGTATTTTTTTCCTAGTGTTTCGAGGACTTCAAATTGTGTTAACTAGAGTTATGTGCTTCAAATTCTATCAAGTATAAAAAGTGTAGAAATGCCAATAAGTTTCTTAATTGCTAAAAGTTGAAGGAGGGGTAGTTTCCATGGCAACGTCTTCAGCTATCCATGCTCTGATATTTCAGAAGAATCTTTGCTGAGCTGTGAATGCAATATTAAGAATGCAATCTAATCTTCAGAATGTGAAGAGCAGGTGCTAAAAGCACAGTTAGAACAAATAGCCAGATGGGTCTATACCGTCGTCACCTGAGTCTGCCTTGCCAGTCCGCTAGCCAAGGCCTTACCTTTGCATGTAGACCTTAGTTGGCATGATAGTCATCCGGTTTGGGTCATCCCTGTGAAGATCTTGCGAGACACAGTTATAAGATGAGCTGTCTTTGGTTGGGTTTAAGGCCTGAACATCATCAGGCTGTACTCCTTTAATCTATGTGTTTGGAAATGATTTCTGTGTCTCAAGAAAGTAAGCAAAATATAGATTTTGGCTAAAAACCCCACATTTATTCTATAATCATTTTCTGGTTTTCCTTTTAAATAAGGGGACAGAGCAGGCCTGACATTGTCTCGCCTTAACCAGTACTGACGGCAGACTTTCATGTCTCTGTCTGTGCCTCCATGAACTGTAGGAGAGCTCCTGCAGAAATGATGCTAAAGGAAGATCTTTCATCTCTCATGTTTTCAAAGATGAAACACATCTAAGTGTGAATGAGATGATATAAAAGTATTTTCTTCAAACATTTTTGGGTACTTATTTTTTCCTACTGATCTTCTCAACTAGATTTTGTGCTTTGTAGGGTTGGATACATAGTAAAGTACTTAAGTATTCGTGGATTTATATGTCGATTCTTACTCATTTTCTAGTTGGATTTGTATTTTTTAAAAAATTAATACATTTTGTTGAAAAAGGAAGAGAAAGAGCAAACTTAAATTATTACTAATAATCAAGCGAATATCAATCTTATAAATCAACACATTTATTAAATATAGTAGATACTTGCCTAACACCATACCATGAGATAAAAAGGTAACATAGAAAATAATCCCTACATCCTTTAAGTTGCCTGTTTTATTTCCTGAGCACTCATTTATGGTTAAAAAGCAATATGATGTGAGTTTAATTAGGTTTTCACTGCAGTGCATTTTTTTGCATTCATTCAGTTTAATTTTTTAAATAACATTTCTGGTATTTGTAGTCTTTGTTGATCCCTTACCCAGGTCTTCCAATTTTCTAAGGTGTCATTTTTGGAGCAAGGTACAATTTAAGGCTGTCTGACCCCTTGGAGCACCATATGATGGAAATTAACACAAACGTTTCTTGCCAATTAACTTGGTTGGAAAATGAGGCCATATTGACAGAAGAAATGCTTAGAAAACAAACCAAACCTCCAACAAGTTCTAAGGAGTAGGAAGAAAAAGTGTAGTGTTTTCTGAAAATCATATATGATTATGTCTTTTTGATGTCTGTTTAGCATCTCAAGATTAGGAAGGAAAAGAAAGCCATTATATGTACATCTAACCCTGACTTTTAGAACTGTACAGTATCTTTCAGCTGGGGTCTTCCTGTGCTCACCTGTCCAACTTTGGGAAATCGCTGCCCACCGGACCTGACCACAGGTCCCCTGCTTTCCGCACACTTTTTTTTTTTTTTTAAACTTCTGGGCTTATGAAAGATAGAACTCAAAAAGATTTAGAAATGTTTTTCATTATATAGTGTTTCTCTCTTTTCAGATGAAGAAGCTATCCTCTTGGCCTCTATGAAGTAGGTTTTACTATGGCATTGAAGCCGAAGCATTAAAATAAAAGCTGATGAAAAGCAACGTAGTTTACCAGAAAAATTTCAGTTCACACAGGCCAAGTGGGTTATTGAGTTACGCATTCTCTTTGAGTGGTAGGAAAGAAAAGAGCCTTGTGGATGCATTTTCTGACTTGATTTTTTAAAAAATTCCAATCCAGGAAAGACTTGAACTTTAGTCAGATTGAAGGAGCATGTATTTCATTGTCTGAAGTATAGTTCTTTGATTTGGAAAGTATTTATTATGGATAAACAGAAAGGTATTTGTTATGGATACGTGTATACATGGAGTGGAATATCATGCAGCCTTACAAAAAGCAAATTCCGATGTGTGCTACTACCTGGGTGAACCTTGAAAGCATTATGCTAAGTGAAAGAAGCCAGGCATAAAAAGACATAGAATGTATCATTTCATTTATATGAAGTACCTAGAATAGCCAAATTCACAGAGACAGATGGTAAAATTGGTGGCTGCTGGGGGCTGGGGTCTGGGGGCTGGGAGAATGGGGAGCAGAGTGTAATGGATACAGGGTTTCAGTTTCGTCAGGTAACAGGAGTTCTGGGTTGGATGTGGTGATGATGGTGCCACAACAGTGTGAATGATCGTCATGCTGCTGAGCTGTAGACTTAAAAATGGTTAAGATGGTAAATTTCATGTTAGGTGTATTTTACCATAATTTTTTTTTAAAGTCTTTATTATAGAGCCCCTGTTTTTTGGTTCCTGCTAAAAGCCCCCGGACTTGAGAGAGCGTCTGGGTCCGTGAGAGGTGAGAGTGTGATGTCATGTCCCGCTTCAGGATGCTCTGTTCTTCAGCACAGGACAACCTGCACCTAGCCACGAGACGGGACCAGACATGGCTCTCTGCAGTTCTCACTCTGCCCAGCTCCCCTCTCACAGTGCGCAGTGCTGCGGCCTCATTGCTGCCTCCCACAGCCAGAGCCTCAGGGTCATTCATGTTAACCAGCTTCTCCTTAACTGGCTTGCCTTCTGCACTTTCCCAAGTCTGGCTCTGCTCCTCCTCCTTGGCCTGCCCTTTTTTGATGTGTGTTGCTCCCATTTTATAGACCATGTCCTTTTCCATATTAGACTATAAATTTGGAGAAGACTTGGACTATGCACTTTGACCTTTACAGCACAGTAAACCGTACTTAATGAATGTTTTGGGTGAGGAAGAGGCTATGAAGTTGGAAGCTGACATGCTAATGTCTATTTAATTGCAGGTTATTAATGCCTCTTTAGCAGCGAAAGATAGTCTTCTGTTTAGAATAGAAAATGAACAAGGCATCAAGCTTTTCCAATGGTCCCGAAGAATTCTGTGTTGGGTATTGCCCCAGTATGTACTAAGCTGGACTTAGCATCCCAGGCAGAATGAAAGAGACAGCGGGGCAGGGGCAGCTTCACCGGAGAAGACAAGGGTCTTCTCTTGGTGTGCGATTCCAAGGTGGGAATCAGGGCTAGGGTAAGGCAGAATAGTTATGTGCCAGTTCAGCTTATTAAATAGGAGATTTTCCTTGTCTTCTTCAGCAAATAGACTTTTCCCTTTGTCCAGAATAATAGTTATGGGTAGGGCGGCCATGTGTCCCAGTTATTAATTATTAATAGTGCCCCCTTTCAATCTCAAAGTGTCCTGGTTTGAATGATAAATAAGAGGGAACACATGGAGAGAAGCTGTTACAGGGGGAAGGTGGGGAGAAAGTGGAAGGGAAACAGACCACTAGACTAGAGATTTAGGGAGTCAGAAATTTCAGAAATAGCTATGTAGACTGGGATGGTAGGTATTCTTTAAAATATAAGCATGCTGGTCCAGTATGTTAGAATTATGAAAGTCTTAAGGGCTGCTTGGGATCCAAGGAAGATTTATTTTAATTAGTCACAATACAGAATCTTTCAGTGCAGGTTAACAGGTTAATATATTGACTTAGAGCTTCAAACATTTTTATGGCTGATGGCAGAAGAGTTCACTGTGAGGTACAAATGTGTGTATATATCTTGCATTTGTTTCTTTATTGAATTTGGTCTGTTAAGATTCTGTTTTATATGTGTATGTACTTAAATAATTGTATAGTAGATATTCAATATTGATTAACCTTAGCTACTAGAAAAAGCCACATTGGTAATGAAGGAAACTTAGTAGGGCCACATTAACTTCCTGTGTGTTAGGAACAAAGTAAGTGTTTTATAATCAAGTATCATTTAGGAATTTTTAATGCTCCGAATTTCCACCTAAACTTGTTTGAGCTAGTTTTCTGCGAAGGGGATGTATGAGTTTAAATAAATGAAAAGTCTAGGTGTAGGGTGCTTTTAGGGTTGGTTCACCCAGCAGCCATGCACTCTTTTTGCAGTTTTTGTCCGGGGCTGGGTTTGAACCCACCACTTCCAGCATATGGGGCCAGCGCCCTACTCCTTTGAGGCGCAGATGCTGCCCTGCACTCTTAACCCCATGCTATGTCTTTCTGTTTTTCTTCCTGGAACCCCTGGTATCTACTTCAACCTGAGCCTGGTGCTCTCCTTGCTGTGAAGAGCCATCACGTTGGAGTTTGTTATCATGGCTGTGTGTGTGTGTGTGTGTGTGTGTGTATGCATTATTTATCTATATGTCTGTTTATCGTTTGCTCACTTAAAAATGTATTTAAAAAATAGTTTCAAAAGTTATTTGGTAGCCGGGCATTGTGGCGGGCACCTGTAGTCCCAGCTATTCGGGAGGCTGAGGCAAGAGAATCGCCTAAGCCCAGGGGTTGGAGGTTGCTGTGAGCTGTGTGATGCCACGGCACTCTACTGAGGGCGATAAAGTGAGACTCTGCCTCTACCAAAAAAAAAAAAAAAAGTAATTGGGTGATATTGCTTTACATTTTGAAAGAGCTTTATAATTTTAGAAAGGTTTATTTATCTTCCTGGATCAGCAAATAGTTTTACAAGGTGGAGAGATTATCACTTGTATTTTGCACCTGAAGGAATAAAGTGAGTGAGGGATGCTTGAGGTGTTAAAGCAGCAAGATGAATTTGAACTCAGACCCAGGTATTCTGATTGGATGTCCATTGCTGAAGCTGACTGATGTTGCCTCTTAAATTTCTTCTTATCCAGTATATTTCAGATTTTTTTTTCCAATTTCCTTTCCACTTAGGCTTAGTTTGAGGTTGTGCCACATTATTTCTTATTACAGAGTAAAGAATCTGGGTGTCTTTGGGCTAACTGGATGTGGTTCCCAGTCTGCAGAGTGCTCTTACTGATGCAGAAGTATCACCATCTGATGGTGTACCCAGGAGGGCCAAGGGAGTCTCAGTTCAAACATCCTTTTCACAACTCTGCCCCAGTGGCCATCTCATTCCATTTGTAGCTTAAGGATCTTCTGTCTGTGTTCTTTAGCTCTTGTCCTCCCTACTTACTGACTGGCTTTTCTATTCTAACTTCCACTTGAAGGACTTAGGCTCATCCCTCAAGAACCAGCTGAAATGCTGCCGCCTCAGTGATACTTTCTGTTTGTTCTGTGTTCGCTCTTTCTTTCCCCTGAGTTCCGGTAGTCCCTTGAATTTCTCTTCTGGGCCTGATCACACCCTGCTTTAGACCAGAGCGATTTGTCTTTATTGTATTCCTACCCACAAGATTGTAGCGAGCTCCTTAAAGGCAGTGACCATTTCTCATTCGTCTTGGTGTCCCCATAGCACTTAGCACAGTGCCCATATCCCCAGGAAATTTTGCAGTTTATTTCTTTTCTTTTTTTTTTTTTTTTTTTGCAGTTTATTTCTTTGAATAAATGAAAGGGTTTGGAAGTGGTTACACCCACTCATAAGATAGGAGGTGATTGTAGATTTTTTTAAAATAATTTTATTAAACCATAATTGTGAGGCACGTGGATATTACTAGGGACTTTGTATTGGTATAGTTATCACCTGGTTTGTGCATAATTAAAAATGTAATTGTGTATTTTTATGCAGTAGGTTATCATGTCCTGTTTTAAGTCTGTACAGTTTTTCTTATAGGCCTACCATTTAATTAAATTGCTTAGGTGCTTTTGAGAAAGCTGCTGGGAACAAGTAGAGAGCGGAGGGAGGGAGATCTTTTGCAGAAGCTCAGTGAGTTGGCACTTCGTGCTGTCTGGACATCCTGTTAGGCTGAGCCACAGCGCAGTGTCCCCACCTGAGCAGCTTTCCTCCTGCTGCTCTGGCATGGCGTTAGCGGAGAGAGAGTCAGTTTTAAGACTTTAACTCTTCTCTGCCTGGCCTGGATTGCAGAAATATTTTAGAGAGTTTTTGGAAAGTAGAAATTCAATAGATAAGACTTTGGTAGTTTTGTGAGTTCTGTCTCTTTCCCTCCTTAAACATTTATATGTTTACATTTCACCCCATTTTCTTCCAATTTTGTAAATCTTTGGACTGCCCTAGGAACTGGCATTTTTGTTCACCTTTCCATCCTCTCCCATCCACCAAGTCCCAAGCAAGGTATTTCTGATGTTGGAGAGTAGAGAAAAATTCACATCACAGGATTCCAGAATAGATGAGTGTTGGGAAATGAAGGACTTTGAGATTGGCCTTTTAAACTGAATAAGACTTAGGCAGGTGGAAAAGAAATTATTTCCTTGTGGAAATAAGAAATAGAACACAGTTGAAATTAAGAATAAGCATGTAGTGTTAGGAGGGTGGTGGACGAAGCAGATTCTAACCAGGTTTCTGTGGAAGATTACTTTAGAGCAGGTTTCTCAGACTGGGTGTGTTAGAAGTGTCCATTGAGCGTGTTAAATATCCACATTACCATGTTCTAGTCCCAACCCTGGATGAAATTCCTGGTTTTGGGGGGTTCTGTATGGTAGGGTGTGGCCTGGGCATCTGCATTTCTAATAGATACCTAGTTGAACTTGGAATGATAGAGCCTCGGCTTTATGGAATAAAAGAGGATACTCTGACAAGGTGGCAAGTGTTAATGTTCAGGCAGTCCTCAGATTTGGATGAGGTTTTGAATTTAAGGTGAGGAGACTGGAGCTCCAGCTGGGACACCGGTGGCAGGGCTGTTGAGCAATCCTGGTAAAATGAGGCTTGCAGTGAGGGGACAGCTGTCAGGAATTATAAGGTAGAACTTGTGCTTGGATGAAGGTATGGACAGCTGAATAGGGCGATTACTCTTGTAAACTGCTAAGAAATTTTCCATTTGCAATCTGCTGACATTTTTTGGAAAAGTAACCTTTCAGTCCACCTTTGTGAAGGACTGACAGTGGTCCCTTAGAGACATCTGGAATAGCCTACGATCAGAGATTGGTCTCATTGGAGGATTTGACTTGGGATCCATGAACCTGCACAGATTTGAACCAGCTCCCTGAAACTATAGACTTTTGTGTGGACATATTTTCTGGAGAGAAGATCCATAGTTTTAACCACATCCTCAAATCCTTACTGGGATTTAGGAGAAGATGATTTAGTACTTGATCAATTGACTAGGTTGCTTTCTCCTCTTTTTAAAAGTCTGTGACAAATTCCTTTTAGTGGAAAAACACAGTTGAAAGTACAAAGAAGGCCCCAGTTTGTGAATGAAAATGATAGAAGAGCCCTGGGTTTTCCTACAGAGGACCCTCCATTGTGTTTGCGTGGTGGGTGTCATCGGTATGAGCTGGAGGATCACTTGTTGGCATTTTGGCTAAGATCAACTGTAATAATGAACTGGGGGAAAGAGGACGGGGAAGCTTTTTGTAGAAAGTGTGATGAATCTTCCTGTGCCTTGTGGAGCAATTTCAGTGGTATCTGCTGAAGTACACAGAAAGGGCTATTTTGATGGCAAAGAAGTGACATACTAGTTTTTGCTACCAAGTTTGGAGCTGAGGAAAAAAGCCTACGTGTGACACAGGACAACGTGTGAATGGCTTTCTCAAGCATTTCATTAAAGCTTCATCAGGACAGTGAGCCCTCTGGCTCCTGATTCCTTTGTGGAATAAACAGTGTTTTCGTTTGGATTTCCATGTGTTGGTTAACGGACCCAGCAGAGCACCCTGCTGTGTGTTCAGTCCTGATCGTCACCATCACCGTGAGCAAAGCTTTTCTGAGCTGGCACCTTCTGCGCAGCCTCTAGGCTGTTATATTGGCTATGACAATTTTTAAAAAGCCAAGTGCTAGAATGAAGATGAGCCATTCTGAATGGCCAGTCTCTGTGTGTCAGATTGAAGGGTCTCATACCTAAGTCGAGGGAGAAGATTCGGGCTATCTTAAATTATCACTACTGTGTTTTAAAAATGCGAGTTGACAATGTTTTGGTGGTAGTGTTTACCCCGTGTTGAAAGGTCTACTTGCATCTTACGCCTTGGTAATACATGTCAAAATCTGGTTCATTAGCTCATGCTATAAAAGACTTCTATAGCTCCACTTAGTGTGAGTCACAGTCCATAAACTTGAATCTAGAAGGCCTAATTATGACTCAAACTCACCCATAAACTTGGGGACCACCTCCCCACCAATGCTCCCCAACAGGCTGTTTATGGAATAAATCAGCAGGAATTGGTAGGTGGGAGGCTTCACGTGCCTGGCTGACAGGGTCCGTGTGCGTTTGTCTCATCACAGTATCCAATCTTGAGGCTAGTCTGGGCTCTTCATAAAAGTTATCTGAAATAAACTATGTGTGGGTGTACCTGGGAGTGTAGGTTTTTGTCTGCTGATACAGGATAGGTCTGGCTCTTAGGCAAAAATGTAGAGTCTGGGTTTCAAAGAAGCTTTTTTTGTCTTAATGTCTGGGCTGACTTGGTATGAGTCCTGGTTTGATGATTTTTTTAACCTCTTGATGCAGCTTTTATGGATGTTTCTTTGTTTCAACAACAAAAATAATAACAAATAATAAAGGTAGTTGAAATACCTGTTATTAGTATTTATTAAATGTATCCCCAAACATGAAGAATCAAGGGGAAAGAAAATTCTAAGGATCATACATGCTTTTTGCTGCAGATGTGATCTGATTCATCTTGACAAAGGGATTCTTCTCATTTTCAGGCAATCTTCAGACTGGAGACAGCCAGGAGGCACCCTTTTTAACTTGTTTTCGACCTGTATTTTAGTCCATCACTTCAGTGCCTCTTTTGTCTCTTCTTGTGGGGTCACAAATCTTAGTGATGGGCGAGGGGCTTCTAGAAATAACTATGACTACAGATGGACCATGAAATTCCTAGTCTGGCTTTCTTTTAAACTCGCAGTTTTAACATTGAGAATCTGCTTTGCATGAACATGGAAGAAGGAATTTGTAGCACTGAGGGCTGTGCTCTTCACCGACTTGATGTCAGTGTTGGTGGTGAGTAGGACCAGAGCAGTGAAAAGGCTCTGACCCCAGTCCTGCGTGAGACAGAACTCCCTGGAGCATCCTAGGAAGCAGTGTGCATGGGGGTAGAGGCCGTACTTGGTACGGTGTACTAGCGTGTTGCGTGAAGTTCCCTCTTACCACTGTGTTCCAGGGAGCTGGACTCCAGCGTGCCCATGCACACTTTATCTCGTGTAGGAGACTAAAAACTGGATTTCTACTAGAACACTGGGACTGAAATCAAGACACCACGTTGTTCAGGAAGAATGAGGAGAGCATGGTATTGTGTTATTTAAAAACAATTTTAGGTGTTTCTCACCCTTGCCATTTTTAATCCTTTGTATTTCTTTCCCCAACCAGAGGCCTTGGCTTAGAGAAAATAAACAAATAAGCTCTGTTCTTTGTATTTCCTGCCCTTGAATTACAGCCCCCTGAGCAGCCCAGTGGCTTTGAGGCTCCCTTCTAGGTGCGGGATGGGAAGAGGATGAGAAATGATGTTATGATGATGACCCTGAAAATGGGAACTGAAGTCTTTATCTTTGAGAACTGTCCAGCTGCAAACTGAGCTGTTTTATTAGAAATGAGAGGCCTCTGAGCTGTCAAGAAAGGGGAAACTTTGGTCCTAGCAAAACTGATACCATGAACCACTAACGAAGTTCACAGTTAGAATCAGTTACCCCTCACTTAGGAGACTACTTGCCACCAATAATTTGGGGAATGTTTATTAATGGGCCTTGTGTTTCTCTTTGTCCAGAGTAACTTCATCTGGCCGTTACCGTGATACTTCTCATTGGTGAAAATGTGGTTTTGAAAGACTTTATATCAGCGTCTCTTCTGAGGGTAGGAGAAATAGCTTGTATGTTTGTATACCTCCAAATGCCTTTCTTTAGGGACTCAGTAAGTATTTATGATTGAATTTGGTTTTTTATTTGAATAATTATTTTTTTGAATGATCACATTTAAAACAAATAAAATTATTTCCTTATTTAATTTTTTTTTTTTATTTATGGAGATGGCGTCTCTCTAGGTAGCACAGGCTGGTGTCAAATGCCTGACTTCAAGTGCTCCTCTGTCCTCAGCCTCTCAAAGCTCTGGGATTACAGAGATGAGCCACAGTGCCTGACCCTTCCTTATTTTGAATTGGAGTCAAGAAATTTACAATGTAGTGACAATATGCTCTTCTTCTAGCTGAAAGAATCGTTAGAATAACCTTTCTAGTTCATCAGTTTTGAATGTTGAACCTGAACTCTAGCTCACTCTTCAGACCACTCTTTCTTCTAGGTTTATAATTTTAAACTTGGAATTTTAGTGTCTCCCTAGTAGTAAATAGTGCTTCCCAAAACAGCCATCATGAGATAGGCTGGAATCTCTATCTGGGATCTCTTTTGAAAATGGGAACTCAAAAATTTGTCAAAGATCTCATGTTTACAACTAAGTATGATATAAAATGTAAAAATTAAAATCAAAAGGAAAAACAGGATGGTTGTTCCAGTGTATCTCTCTAGAATTCTGAGTAGAATACAATTAGAGGTTAGACATATCAAATCCTAAAATCAGAAATCCAAAATACTCTACAATTTGAAATTTTTTAAGTACCAACTTCACATTCAAAGGAAATGCTGGAGCCTTTGTGGATCTTGGATTTTTGGATTTGAGATGCTCAACTGGTAAGAATAATATAAATATTCCCAAATCCAAACACTTCTGGTCTCAACACATTTTGGGTAAGGGACACTCAACCTGTACAATCCATGCATTTGACAGAGAGTGCTGGCGGGCCCACGGCTTCCGCTGCAAAGTGTAATGACCGTCGATGTTACCACTGCTGACTCAACCCTGTCAGACCTGACTGTGCAAAAGGGAGTTCTGATACTTCCCAGTGAGTCCATTGACTTGAGCTGGTTCCCATCCGGCACACAGACCCCAGAACCTGGGAGAAATGATAGCAAGGCCACCCAAAACAAGGTGCCTAACCTCTGTTTTCTAGGCACGTTATTAGAAAATAACAAGTGTCTGGCGTAGGATGTTCTATGAAGTTCTGTCTCATGTAGAATTGGGGTCCCTGGATTTTGGCAAGCAAGCCACCTTCAGCGGTGCCCATTTCAGGTTTCCTGTGGCGATTCTTTGATCATCTGATAAGTCCCGACAGTTGAGTGCCTTTCTGTGATCGCTCACCAGTGTCAGGGGCCTCCTGTGTAGGTCTTTGTCACCTGAGGTGGCAAATCAAATTGCTGCCTGCTGAGGGGTGTCCTGATCTTTTATCTAGGTTGGGTATTCCCAGCTCCTGTAGTCTCCATGATCATCTGTCTGGCAAGATTTCAGGTGCCCCCAGCTCCTAAGTTACTGTTGCGGGAGACCTGGAGCTTGCCTCCTGCTCAGTCAGAAGTGTTCATTCAAGTCCTTGCAGGCAAGCAAGGCTGCCAGAGTAGCAGGTGGCTGTCCCAGGAAGCCCCACCTGGCTTAAACGTTGTTACTACGGACAGGATTTCTTTGGCCCACACTTAGCCTAGGCAGGTTGGTGTAGGTGAGAGACCCCCATCTGCCCTCTTCATGGGCTGCATCACATCCTCCTACCAGCGCCATTCTCACTCACTTCTCGCCCACCAGAAGGGATTGAGAGAAAATCTGTCCATGGTTATGTTTTCCTGATCAGAACCTACTTGTTCTTCAACAGGACAGTTTAAGAATGACCGTTCCTCAGTAAATTATGATTAGTGACTGACACCCATATACTGCCTCACAGGATGGCAAGTCTGTGAGGCAAGTGTGCTGCCTCTAGTCTAAGTTTACAGGCCAGGAAAGCACAGACCACAGAGCAGTTCAGGAGCTTTGCCCCAGGTCATCAGGCTTGTGGGACCAGGAATAAGCCATCTTGCTCCGCAGTCCTGCTTCTAACCGCTTATGCCTCTTTTCACCAGTTGCAAGCTAGTTTCAAGGTGGCTAATGCTGGGTTATAATGGGCTTTTCAGGTGAATTAATTTAATCATTTGTGAGAACAGGCAGGTCATTTTCTGAGTCTGTGGAGGCAATAAACCAAAAAAGAGACCTTACTACAGTGTGTTTGGCAGACCTCAGTATCCCGAGACTTTCTCTGCTTCCCCAAGAAACTGGGTGGGTGCCCAGTCTGCTTGTGCCCATTTCTTGTTTCTTGGAATAGTTTTTTCTCAGATACTCTCCATCTTTCTTGTAATCTTTTCTTCTCTTCCTCCTTCCTTTTCCTTAAACAAGACCAGCCTGTCTGCTACGGGGGGCAGGTTATGTGTACTATAAGTCAGGGACTCTATTGGCAGGGGAGGTGCCAGTTCACGCTGCCTCCCTGGACAACTTGAACTTGAACATCTCCAGCAAACAAATCACATCATTCTGCCACGGAAGCAGCAACACAGTGGTATATATTTGTCTCACCTCTGATTGGAGTTTGCTCTTCACTCACTAGGCTTGGCCAGAACCCCTACTTTAGCCAGATCTTATTTGAGTTAACATCTCAGCCTCCAGGTGAAATAAGGAATGAAATACAGGTTCTGCTATTCAATATGAAACCATAGCTTGTTTTTGCTCTGAGCTTCATCTTGGAACTGTATTCTAAACACAGATCCTGAGGGACTTCTTTACCTTCTTTGTTTTGATATATTAAAGTTCTTGAGTTGTATCCTGTATTATTGATCTTGGCAATATCAAACCTACCATTTGATATCAAAAGGGAAAAGAGTCATTTTATCACATGTATTTGAATGTTTATTGCACCACAGTTCACAATGACAAAGCTGTGGAAGCAACCCAAGTGCTCTTCAATACAGGAGTGGATTAATAAAATGTGGTACATATGGATCATGGAATACTACTCAGCCATAAAAAGTGAACTGATAACTTTTTTTTTTTTTGAGATGAAGTCTCACTTTGTTGCCCTTGGTAGAGTGCAGTGGCATCATAGCTCACAGGAACCTCAAACTCTTGGGCTCAAAGTATTTCTCTTACCTCAGCCTCCCAAGTAGTTGGGACTATAGCCACCTGCCACAACACCTGGCTATTTTTAAAGACAAGGTCTCGCTCTTACTCAGTGTGATCTCAAAACTGTGAGCTCAGGCAATCCACCCGCCTCGACCTCCCAAGTGCTAGGATTACAGGCGTGAGTTACTGTGCCCAGTGAACTAATAACCTTTTGTAACAACCTGGATAGAACTGGAGATCATTTTTCTAAGCAAAGTTTTGCAAGAATGGAAAAACAAACACCACATGTACCTATTATTAAGTTGGAACTAATTGATCAGTGCCCAAGTGCACATTTGGTAGTAAAACTCAATGGAACATAAGCAGGTGGGCTGTAGCGAAAAGGGGCGGGGTAAATTCACCTCTGATGAACACAATGCACACTATCTAGGTGGTGGGCACACTTGTATAACTTTGACTCAAATTACATCAAAGTAATTCATGTAACTACAACATTTGTATGCCAGTAATATTCTGAAATATAAATATAATGATAAAGGCATTGAAAGAGGTAAAAAATAATTAAAATAATTTTATACTGTTTTGAATACTCACTTTGTTTCTCAGTTACGTTGTTCTTCTAGAAGGAATTCTTTACCATTATTTAGTGTATTTAGTTAACTTCTCATATAAAGTGTTAACTGTCTCTCCTTCCACCCCCCCATACACACACACACACACACACACACACACAGGCCCAAGTTAGGAGACTGATGAAATTCCTCTGGTGTCTTTGAAGCATCTTGATAGAGAGTAATGTTTCTCCAATTCATTAGGCTTCTCAGAGTTTTCTGGAATTGAATAAAAAAGAATTGTAGATATTTCAGGAATTCCTGAGTAGCTGTTTTATAATCAGACTGATGAAATGAAAGTAGTTTTAGGCATGTAATGCATGTTTCGAATTTTAAAAATGATGAAAAACTCTGACACTTATTTTACAAAATGCCTCTTTACATTGAGGGAAAAATTACTGAAAGACATAAAATTTCATCTGATAAATATTTGAAATAGAAATGTGTTTGTGAGGCATAACCTTTAAAATAGACTCAACTCCTGCAATATTTCTGTTGGTACTCATTTCCGAAAATATTACTAACAGGCATTCAGTTTTGATAGGTGATCTATAAACATGTATTCTATCCATCTGGGCTGTATATGAGAATGCATTTTTTATCTTAATGAGAATGGATTTTAATATTTTATTTTAAAAATAATTTCTGAAGATTGCAGTAGCATATTGTAACTGTAAATGACCCGGAAGTTATCCTTTTAAAATGAATTTTATTTTATGTTTTTTGGTTTACTAAGTTTGATTGCTTTAATATCTTCCTTTTAGGAAAAGATAAGGGTAATGGGAAGTTGTACAGATAAGCTAAACTTACACTAATAGGTTTTAGAGCACCTTTGTCTCTTTTCTTTTCTTTTTTAATTTCAGGTTAATGTGAAAGTACAAACAACCCAATCACAGTATTTGAATTTGTTAGGTAGAGTCTCTCTGTAGCTATGTCCTGTACCCGAAAGGTGTGCCATATACACCTACATTGTGCCCATTCGGTGGGAATATTTTTTTTTTCTTTTTTGCTATTTTTTGGCAACAAGAACTGCATTTACCAATGGTCAAGGAGACAATAGAGTCATTCATCTGTCTTGAAGAACCACAAGTATTATTCTTTTCCTTATGCTTTATTGTGTGATTTCAGAATATTGCCTTTAGACTATGAGAGCCACTTCAATTTATTTATGTTTAATTTTATATAAAGATTCTTTTTTGTTTTAGAGACAGAGTCTCACTTTGTGACCCTCTGTGGAGTGCTGTGGCGTAATAGCTCACAGCAACCTCCAGCTCTTGGGCTTAGAGCTCTTGGGTGTTTCTCTTGCCTCAGCCTCTTGAGTAGCTGGGACTACAGGCTGCCACAACGCCTGGCTATTTTTTTGTTGCAGTTTGGTCAGGCTGAGTTTGAACCCACCACCAGTATGGGGCTGGCACCCTACTCACTGAGCCATAGACACCACCCCAATTTTACATAAGGATTCTTAATCTGTCTGGTTTAGCTCTTTAAGCTCTCTATATAATAAGGTAATTGATAAACAATTCTGGATTTATGCCAAGGATATCTTTTTCTCTCAGTAAGTTTACATGGTGTTTACTTGGAGTGTAAGATTCTGGTGTGTTGAAACATGTAAGCACCTGAGAAGCCTGCCATCTGTAAAGTTACAATGCAGGGTGACTTCTAAATTTTAAGGAATATCATTCCCTCAGTGAAGCTCAAGTATTAGGGTGCTCTTTTAAAATGGTTTGGGCATATGTTTTTTAATTTATTTTCTATTTTAAAAGGAACAAAACAGTTTTAAGCAGATCATGGTTTATGTTCCAGCATTTAGTTAAAAAAAAAAAGTCTGTAATCTTCTAATGCTGTTAATTTACTGAATACTTTATCTTTACAAAGCAATTTCACACACTTATCCATTATCTAGTTCGTCCTCACAGACGTGCTCTGATTGGGTGTTGCTGTCTCTAGTGGACACAGTGCTGGGATGAAGATTGGGCCCAAGGATGCTGGGCACCGTCAGTGGTTCGACTGGCACTTGGGACTCAGGTCCAGGTTGTCTGCTTTGTCCAGTCCACTTTGTCCCAGGCCACAGCAAGCCTTTTGGTTTTATTTTTCTTCTTCATTATGTTAAGATAAACTCCTCAACCAAAGCTGCAGGTCTGGCCACTGCCCACTTTTGCTCCCTGCACCGTCCTCTCCCCCCATATTCCCCGACCTTCTATCTTCAGTAGCACAGGCTGCTTTGTGGCTTTGCTCATGGCCCAGCTTCCTCCTCGCATGGCTTTTGCATAAGCTGCTATTTCTGCAGGGAACTATCTTTCCTCTTCTTGCCCCTCTTCTTTCCTTCTATTCTTCCCTGACTTTAAGCCTAGTTACCCTCAGGTCAAAGAAAACGTCTATATGGTCCATCTTCCCACTTCCCCCAGTCTACACTTGGATAACTCTACTTCCCTCTCCTTGGAAGCACTTTCTTCTACAGTTTATTTCCATGGCACTTGGTCATGCCCCTCACTAGACCATGCTCTGGAAGGACGGGGTCTTTGAGTAGTTTTTCGCCTATTGTATTCTTGGCGCCCAGCGTGGTGCCTGACATGTAAGAGAGACCCACCCAGAATATGCAAAGAATGCATATTCTTTGGTTATGCTGACTTAAAGTTTTGCCTCCTTTCTTAGCGATTAGAACCCTGGGGAGTCCGTGGATTCCAGGTAGCATCCATTAAGAGTAGTGGTATAGCACCCAGCTATAGATTTGAACAAATTCGGAATCCTTCGTTTTGTTTGGTTCCAACTCCAATCAATTAACCAATATTTATGGAGTACGAGGCAAGGCATGAAGTGCTGTAGCCGTGTGTCTTCTTTATTTCTCTATCTTAGCAATTTTTTCCTGTTTACAGAGCAATAAGAATGATTGAAGTAGCTGCTGGAAGCAACAGGTCAAAGTGCGCAGAGAATAAATATCGGTACAAGGGAGCTACACAAGCGCTTAACCCAAACTCTATGTTATTGGTAGAATTTGATAAACTAAGCTAGATTTACAGTTTGTCCCTTTGGTGTGTAATACTTGACAGTTTTGGAAGTTTTTAGAAAATGGAGCCATTTCTCAATTGCTCCAGATAAAACTGAACTCTTCAAATGTAGCCGCCTTTTCTTCATCAATGTCTTTCCTTTGTTGATCTTCAGACTCCCTTTACTGACCCTGGGTGCAAGATGGAGACACATCGAAACACCCAGACAAATCCACATGTTTCCTAACAAGGTTTGAGATAGTGTAAATTTTCTCTTAGTCTAAGAATAGTTTATTTCTAGCCTGAGCTGTATTAAATTGTTAAGCTTAGCTAAAGCTATACCTTTCAGCTTCAGCTTCCTTTTAAGCTTAGTTGCTAAAATATGGCTTGTTTGGAGTGAATTCTCAGAATACCACCTATATACACACATTCAAATGTGATGAGATGACATACTTGAAAGTAAAACTTGAGTAGAAGGTTTATGGTTTGGATTATCTTTTCATATTTTTTTTCTATTTCTCATCCTTATGTCCCAATCTTTGGGGCTGAGACTTTGAGAAGGTAGCTACATTCAAGCTTTAGTAAGACATTTTTTTATGTTTAAAAGAAAAGAAACTTAAACATAGAAATTAGCCCACCCTACCACTTTAACCAGTTTTAGTATTTTATCAATTAAATATTTTACCACATGCCTGGTCAGTTTGTGGCTTTATATGAGAATGATGTCATTTCTTGGGTGACCAGTATTTTTACCTCTTCAATGACTTGACCTAAACCAAGAACACACTGTTGTATAGTCAGAAGGTCCTAGGATACCAGGCCGGAGAATTTTTTTAAGGATAGATACGTGTAGCGGGAACATAAGTATGGTAAAACTCAGCCCGAGGACAGATGTTAGGGTGTGTCTAAACCATGTCTACATTCGAGGTGCTTTGTAAATAAAGCCCATAATTGGCATGCATAAGTAGTTAGAGCAGTTCTAATTGCATGAAACTGGTCTGAGAGAAGGAGCCATTCTCTTCTTGGCAGTTGAGAGGATTGTAAGTGTAGGGTAGAGCTGTGTGTCATTTAGAAATGGTTTGCTAGGGTTCAGACATGCTATTTTTCTGGTGGGTGGAGATGGGTGAGAAGAATGGAGCTGGATTTGCCCTGGTTCTTGGGATAGAACTTGTGATTCTGGCTTGAGATTTGAGTACCTGGGAGTAATGTTTAATGAAAGGAGAGGGTAAATGGTGGTTTTGTGGCCAGTGGGCTTCTGTTATAGGTATGCTGCTTGTGTTATTTTCAGTTACGTCCCTGACATATATGGAGAAAATCTTTTTAAGGCAAACATACAACAAAGACCTGAATTGCACCTTCTAAAATAGGCTGAGGATTGTATGATGAAGTTCTTGACACCTATAAGTGCTAAGAGGTAGCTATTGAATGAATGAATGGATGAATGAAGGTGACTTTTAAATGGATAAGGTCCCTCTAAATCAAGATCCATTTCAAAAGCATTTTAATAAATCAAAGCTTTGGTGGCTGGGTATGGTGGCTCATGTCCATATCCCAGCACTTTGGGAGGCTGAGGTAAGTGAGACCCCATCTCTACAAAAAATAAAAAATGAGGTTCGGTGCCAGCCACATACACCTGAGCTGGAGGGTTCGAATCCATCCCGGGCCACCAAACAACAATGACGGCTGCAAACAAAAATTGACCTGGCGTGTGGCAGGCACCTGTAGTCCCAGTTACTTGGGAGGCGGAGGCAAGAGACTCACTTGAGCCCAGGAATTGGAGGTTGCTGTGAGCTGTGATGCCACGGCACTCTATCCAGGGTGACAGCTTGAGGCTCTGTCTCAAAAAAAAATGAGGCAGGCATGGTAGTATGTGCCTGTAGTCCTGGCTACTTGAGAGGCTGAGCAGGAGGATCTCTTGAGACCAGGAGTTCAAAGTTACAGTGAGCTATGATTACACCACTTCATGGACTCAGAGTGAGACCTTGTCCCTTTAAAAACAAAAATCAACAAATCAAAGCTTTGGCGATCCTGACTGTAATAGTGAACTAAGCGGCACTCATTAGATACATACTTCAGTGAAAATCTCTTAATGCATATATTATCTTAAAAGTCACAAATAAAGATAATTTCCAGATTACTTCATGAATTAGAAGAACTGGCTTATTTTCACTGTCTTTGCATAGTGTAATTGGGAATAAATGTGCAATAATTGAATGTCTGAGTGTACATTTCTCAATGACTTGCTCACTTTTTGAGCTGGGTCCTTGCTGTGTGGGATCTCCCCAGGAGTTAATGATGGAAACAAGGTTGCCATATTTGACCCCGCCAGTGGGGCCTGGGTGGGATGTGCTTACATGAGAGGAGAGTCAGGGCTGAGTGGCCAAGGAATTGAAACTCAAAGAGGGGCATGAAAGGTAGGATTTCAGTAGCTAGAGGGGAGAATCTCTACTAACCTGCAGCTAGAACTAAGTGGGGCAGAGTGAGGGGGGTCTGTTGGTAAAAGTGGGAACTGACATGGAGTTGTGAGGCTGAGCAGAGGCCTCTGAGATCTAAGGAGCAATAAGGAGCCATTGATGGTGTCAGAAGAACGGTGCTGCAGTTTAACAAAGCTTGATTTGCTCTGTCCGTCAGTGTGTCTCATGGCATTGGTCTGATCTGCTGTTTATATGGATGTAAACCCGACTACATAGATGTAGTGCCTCCAGTTGGCTTTACCCCCTCCTGCCTTTGTTTTTTTCTTTTTGAGACAGAGCCTCAAGCTGTCACCCTGGATAGAGTGCTGTGGCATCACAGCTCACAGCAACCTCCAATTCCTGGGCTCAAGCGAGTCTCCTGCCTCCACCTCCGAAGTAGCTGGGACTACAGGCACCCA